>JANLJB010003072.1:0-26404 GCA_026212285.1 Bursera cuneata
TATATTCCATATTGGGATATATCAGTCTTCGCCGACTCTCCGGCGATGAACAAGTCGATGAATTTAAGTTAGTGTAATCCTGTGAGTGCACGTAACATTGAATTATAATTATAAAAATGGGTTATAGTGTCCCTATATTTCTCTAAACTCTGGAAGGGAGGAAGCTCCATTAGTAGGAAGAACACAAATAAATACATAGAACTCAGTGTAGAATAAATTGAGTGAATAATGTTTAGACACTGAGCTTGGGGAATTAGAAGTAAAAGTGCATGAACCATGTGACATTCAGCATCAATTCAACATATCTCCAATATAGGCTATCCTTATGCTACAGACCTGATCATAGTATATAGTATTGGTTTCTTCATAAACCAGACATTTGTCCAAGGCGATACTGAAGGGCTTTGTTAGCAGACCTTTATGTACTGATGGTATCATTTGATTGGTTTTTTATGCAGCCTATTGATTCAAACCTCCTGAAGTTATTGATCCCAGTTGCTGTATGTCACGCACTAGGCCATGTGACCAGCAATGTCTCCTTTGCAGCAGTTGCTGTCTCGTTTACTCATACCATTAAAGGTGACATCAAGAATCACATCATGCCCATTTTTTGGGGAAAACCATTGAATTCTTTTTCATCTGTTCACTTCATGTCTAAATTTGATTTACCGACGTTGGTATTGTTCCATTTCAGCTCTCGAACCCTTCTTCAATGCCTCTGCTTCTCAATTCATACTAGGACAACAGATACCGCTGACTCTATGGCTGTCACTGGCGCCTGTTGTTATTGGTAAATCTCCGCTTCTCCATTTTGTACCAGTATCATGACATCTTTTTCTTTATTAATTCAATAATGCGCTTGAATCAGAGGCATGAATCTGTTTTTATGTTTGATTCATGACTGCAGGTGTGTCCATGGCATCATTGACTGAGCTCTCATTCAATTGGACGGGCTTCATCAGTGCTATGATATCCAACATATCATTCACGTACAGAAGTATCTATTCAAAGAAGGCCATGGTAATATTATTATGAAACTCTTCACGCTTGTTTATTCTTCATATACAGCTTCTAGTTTATTTAAAGTCATATATTTCTGATAATTGTTTCTTTTTATGCAGACTGATATGGACAGTACTAATATTTATGCATACATTTCCATCATTGCTCTCATTGTCTGTATTCCACCTGCTATCATTGTGAGTAAAAGAAGCATTGAATCCTTTTTTGATTCCAGGCTTGAATTATAATTTTCACCATAAATTGTGTAAATCCCCTCCTTGTTTCCGTTGTGTTTGTTTTGATAGGTTGAGGGACCTCAACTGATCAAGCATGGCTTTAGCGATGCTATTGCAAAAGTAGGTATGGTCAAGTTTATTTCAGATCTCTTTTGGGTGGGAATGTTTTATCACCTCTACAACCAGGTATCCATCCTAGTCATAATCTTTGCTCTATGTAACTTATCAATTTTTGACATTTCTCTTTCAGCAACTAGTTCAATGTTATTCAATTAGCTATTTACAAGTTTCATTTCTACTCCTAGTCTTGTCCCTAAAGCAATAACGCTTTAATAAAATACACCACAGTATTGTGTTTGGGTTAATAAAATACATTTTTCCCTCTTGAATTTTCAGCTGGCTACCAACACCTTGGAGAGGGTTGCACCACTTACACATGCGGTTGGCAATGTGTTGAAACGTGTATTTGTGATTGGGTTCTCAATCATTGTCTTTGGTAAGAGTATATTTGATCTTCTACATAGGGTAGTCTTTATACCTTTATATACATCAGTAGCAAACTTTGGACCGGACAGTGGAAAAAACATCTGACAATTTGCTTATTTACAGGTAACAAGATCTCAACACAAACAGGTATTGGAACAGCAATTGCAATTGCTGGAGTCGCGCTCTACTCTTTCATTAAGGCAAAGATAGAAGAAGAGAAACGTGTGAGTACTTACTCTGAAATATTTTCCCATACAAATGTCAGTCTGACTTGTATTTACAAGTACTAGAATAGCCGAGATGGTCAAAAGCACTTGATTCTTAGTTAAGTTTGTGGCTCATATGCAGCATATATATGCTACAGTTTCACATATAGGAAAATGGGTTGATTGGTAACCCACTTTCTCTAGTCTGCTTTTCAAAATGAGTTTTCGTGATTCTTTTTATCTAATTATTCTCTCCCGAAAGATTATTTTATTTCCTTCTARTTGAATCTTTAGAATTACTTATGACTCCCCAACAAAGAAACCCATCGCACAATGAAAACACCTTACATGAAGGAGAAAAATTTGAGAAAGGAAGAAGGAAGAGAGAAATATGGAGTTGGGGGTTATTACAAAAATTGCTAAAAGTATCATTTTCGTGTGTTTTCGAACACCCTCCAACGCTACATGTTTATTTGGAATGATGGTTAGCTTATGCTTGCACCTCATGCACGAATTAGGATTCAAACTGAAATTTCCATTTTTTAAGTTTTAACGTGACATTTGTTTTTGCAGCAAATGAAGGCGGCATAAGAAGAGAAGATGCATGGAAATTAAGGGACTCTTGGATGTAACGTCATGTTCTACCGTTGCAAAGATAAAAATGACAAATTATTGTACTGTCGTTGTGAAGTTATTTTTTGATAAATTTTATTTGATGCCGAGTGCAAAGAATTGCTAATTGGCAATCAGCTCATGTTGGCTGAAAATAATGTATCACTTGCTCTGTCTCTCAAACCCAGCTTATGTGATCCGAAGCTTTAGAGAGTTTAACAGAAAGTGATAAAGAAATATGTGAATAGTAAATTGCGTAAGTAGAGAAGTGTTCCGAAGTCTTAGCTAATCGCTAATACAGCAATACTTTGATTGTTAATTATGCTTCATAATTTTAACTTGAAGCGGGTTAGTAATGCACTAATTCGAAAGGAAAAATAGCTTAAGTAGGTCAATTAAAACCCATGTAGAAACTGTGGTCTTGAATCATGTCCATAGAGAGCTCGAATTTGAAATAGCATAGAGAAGCCGTGGTCTTGGTTTTTGGCGGCGTTCTGTACTTTTCTCACTTAACCGCGTAACATCAAAAGGTTATATTCTACTGTTCTTCTGGGTACCTATCGTGAAATCTTGCTTAGAACTTGGAGACTGAATAATAAGCTTTGCAAATTGCTTTTACCTCATTGAAGAGAAAAGAATGTTGCGTTGAACTCATCAGGTTTGGATTAGTTTGAGATTGTCCCAGAAGCAGAGGCAATTATAATTCTGTCGCTACGCTCATTAACAAAGGGCATCATGTACATATAAGTCAGAACTCAGAAGTCCTCTATATTCTAATTTCAATCGACTATTGGACTGGATTCAGAGTCCACTGAGTCATATCTATGTCCAACGCTATGCCTGGGTAAATTCTCGTCCATGGCTAATGTTGCACGTGGTACAATACGAACGTCTTGTTCATGTTTTTTCTCAAAACTCGAGAAGCAGCTGTCATCAATTCCTTGGTTGAAATTGAAACACTGCTTCTCGTCAAGGCACAGAGATGAAAATGACTTGTCATCCTTATTAAATAACAGTCATATAATAATTTGTTTTGATGTATTAAGGGACTTTCCATTCCCGTGCAAGAACAACTTTTAAGTTTTCTCTTATTCTTTTCGGCTTAAAACAGATTGTCGTTCCTAAAGTAAGAAACAGTTCTTAGCCAAACATAAGCAACTTGGAATTTTGCCTTTTAAATTTCTTGGTAGTTACTAGTTACTTCTTAAGATAAGAGTGATGCCATGTTGGATTCACTTTCTATACTTTCTTTATGGAGTAATTAAAAAAATTATACTAAATTAAATAATTTTTAAAAATATATAACTATATTTCTTAATATTATGTCTACAAATTTACAAGATTTTTGTTGTTGTTAATTTCTAGCATAATTGACAGTTTGTTTTTGTTTTTTTTTTTTTTTTTGGTTTTCGAACTAAGAATTTTGATTTTGATTTTTTTTTTTGGTTTNTTTTTTTTTTTTTTTTTTTTTTTTGGTTTTCGAACTAAGAATTTTGATTTTGATTTTTTTTTTTGGTTTCGCTTTCCTTTTTGAGTGTTTGCAGCATAGGCAAGCTAAGGAGCAAATCCATGAAGCAAGTAGAAGCCCAGGCCAAATGGTTTGGGCCCCACTGAGAAACACAAACTAGAAACCTGAACACAATCCTGGCGCAAAAAGATCCCAAAGGTGCAAACCACAAAACAGAAACTTCTCAACGCATTAAGAACCCAAACGCAACGACCAATACTCTTGCAAATAAAATCTTTTTAATATATTTCTTTTTTTTCTTATTTCTTATAAAAGAACAAGAACCGAAAAAGAAAAGGAAAAAACAAAAACCTAAGAAAAAGAAAATGATTTCGTTTTGCTGCTTTTATTGTTAGCCCACCCACAAGGCCTTCTTTAGTTTGACAAAACATATAAACATAGAATAAAAACAAAAGAAAAACAAAATCAATTAAGATTAAGAAAATTAAAAAAAGAAAAAATGGGATGGGTTGTAATTAGAGTCAAGAAGGACTACTACTCACCTTCTGTTCCTGATTTCGCTTTTTACTATTTTCACTTTGTTTTCTCATTATTATTATTGTTGTTAAATTTTTTTATTAATAATATTAATCTCCCTTTCTCTTCTTATCATCGCTTTTATTCTCGCATTCATAGTATTGTTTTTATTATTCTTTGTTATTTGTTCTCCGCTTCTCTCCTTTTCTTCGCTTTCACGATATGTCGTTTTAGAGAAAGAAAGAGAAACAAACAAAATAAAAAGTAATTTTTTCTCATCTGTTTGGTTTCGGCAAACCCTAGATTTTGTTTCTGAAATCGTGATCTGCTTCTTCAATGGACGCCGATTCCGACGCTGAGAATCAAAATAAAAGTAACGATAGTAAGAAAATTCTTAGTAATCCTTCCAATGATGGTCAACAGGGCAAGCCCAAACGACAGATGAAGACTCCCTTTCAACTCGAAACCCTAGAGAAGGCCTATGCTTGTCTGTAACTCTTCTTTTCTATTATTGTTTTTTTTTTTTTAATTTCCAATTTCACTGTGTTTTGTGTTTCTTTTCAATATTTTGGTTGAATGTTTTAATTTTTTTTTTAATGATGATTTGATCTGTAGAGATTTATGTATGTATTTATATGCTTATGTGTTACATGTTTAATTTTTTTCTATTTCTTGTTCATTTTGTTGATTTTCGTGGGTAATCTAATTGTTAAAGAGATATATATGTTTGTGTTTAGCTGACACATTTGCATTTTATTTGATTTCTTGTTTCAATTTGTTAATGTTTGTTGATTTCTGATGATATGATTCTTAGAGACTATGGATCGTTTGTATTTAATGTATGCTGTTGAATTTTTTTTTTAGTTTTGCTGTAGGTTTTTATATTTATGTATTAATATATGCTAAATTATGTTTAAATTGTTGGTTCAGTTTCTTGATTCCTTTGTTATGTTACTTTATTTGATTTAGTGGAGACATACCCATCTGAGGCAACACGAGCTGAGCTATCTGAGAAATTAGGCTTGTCTGACCGGCAATTGCAGATGTGGTTTTGCCACAGAAGGTTGAAGGATAAAAAGGAGAAAGAGAATCCGCCCAAGAAGCTACGAAAAACTGTGCCTCCAATAATGCCAGAGTCTCCTGTAGATGACTTTAGGGCTGGGACTGAGCCTGGTAGTGATTACGGCTCGGGCTCAGGATCAGGCTCAAGCCCATATATGGTGGAGTTGAGGAATGCAGTGGGTTCTTCGCGGGCTTTTGTGGAAGATGTTCCAATGGTAAGGAGGTCTTATGAGTCACAGCAGTCAATAATCGAGCTTAGAGCTATAGCCTGTGTGGAGGCACAGTTAGGGGAGCCGCTGAGAGAGGATGGGCCAATTCTTGGAATGGAGTTTGATCCCTTGCCACCTGATGCATTTGGAGCGCCAATAGGTATAAGCATATGCAATGAATTCGGTTGTTGGCTTTAGAATAAATGCATTTTCTTGTTGAATTTGATGGTTCATAGGATTTTGTAAATGCAATGCCTTCATATATGGTTTTAGAAAGATATGAGGAATATGATTGGATACCTGTTCCAATAATAGTTGTTTTTTTTTTTTTTTTGGTTGTTGTCTGATTTTAATTAGTATATTTAATGATGTATCTGTCTATTACCAATATGTTTTCCTTGTGTTGGGAGAATTTGCTTTAAAGTTCATAGTCTTTATGATATAACTTTATTTTTCTGGATGAATGGTTTAACTTTATGCTAAATTTTTTTGTTTTTCATATTATTATCTATTTCATTTGCAAATTATCTTCCTGATAACTCTCTTTGTATTGGATGTGAAGCAGCTAGTGCTGAGCAGCAGAAGCGATCTGGGCATTCTTACGAGAGCAAAGTATACGAGCGACATGATACCAAATCTAACAAAGTTGGTTTCTTGAATTCTTGCCTTTAAATTCTTCTGTTATATGTTGCATTTAACATGCATCCTGGATAGAGAAGATGTTGATCATTGCTAGATGCTTGATGTGCCTTTGGAATTCTGAGGATTAGGTCTGTAGTATGAGTCCTCTAGTGACAACCATAAGTTAACGAAAAACGTTATTCTTCAAATTACTATCAAACAATTGGCAGTTCTTTTATTTATTTATTGATTATTATTTTAATTTTTAAATGGTCCTCTATATTCTGAGCCTGTTTTTTCTCTGGTGACTAGTTATTTTGGCCACTGAAATTGCCCGCCCTTGTTTCTTACTTGGTTTTAAAGGTGCCTCTCAGGGTTGTCTTTTTATGCATTCTATTTATTTTATAATCTTAGAGTTATTGCAGCCATGTGCTTGTGACAGCAGTTAAGATTTGTAGCAATTCTGTTTCTTTTAACACTGGTATGAATGGCCTGGATACAAAAAGCACTTCCACTTTCTGACTAGAATTATGTGGTTTTGGTATTTTAGTTAATGTTATCCTTTCTTTTCAACTTAAATATAGATACCGTCTGGTGCAGATGAAATTAGTAGGAGAAGATATATCAGTTGGAGGTCCAGTATTGTACCTTCATTTTCTGTCCTGTGGTATTGCTTGTTGAGTTTGAATGCATGTTTGGTTTACTAGACTTTTATATATGTGACAGTGACTTTTGAATTTTATGGATTTTGAATTGTGAATTTCGATTCTTTTATATGGTACTGATGGGGTATGGTTTAGATGCTATATGGTTGTTTTCTTCAATATTCTTCCCAGAATGCAAGAGTACACTGCACATTATAGATTTCTGAAAAAGGAAAAATAAAATAAAATTCTGAAGCTACAGTTTCTCGTCTTTAACATGGTTTACCAATTTTATAATTTGTATTTAGTTGTTTTTGAGTCAATATTTATTCGTGTGAGTATGAAAATTTGGTTTTTTATGTAATTCATTTAAAACACCTTTTGAAGTTATGTGACTCTAATCCCAGGTTGTCATAAGGGGTTTCCATGAATATCCGTCTCTCCCAGATCAGTCTTATTTTCATGGATCACCAATTGATGGTCCAAGGGCTAGGACATTGTTTGTGCATGGAAATGAACCATCATCCAGAGTTCCTGGTGTCCCAGGTCTTGCATCTCGTGTTCGAGTCTTGTCTCAGCAAGACAATCCAGGACACATTTTTTCATCCCCTAATAGGGGTGATGACTCTCTCCCACAAAGGGAATCCTCTTCAAACAATAGAATAAATGCTCAGGCTTCTGGTCACCCAATTTTTGGAACGGAAGATCCTTATGTATTGTCTGATGGGCAAACCTTCAATAATGATTCTGATCTGCGGATGGAGAGGAAACGCAAGGTATTCTTTAGAGATAAATGAAAAGTTACAATCCTCACCATGCAATAGGGGACCTACATAATGAAAAGTTACAGTCCTAACCACGTAATAGGGGACCTGCATAATTTTTCTTTCTACATTTTTTATTCAGTTCGTGGGTTTAATTAATGTTCATTGCCTCTTTGTAGAGTGATGAATCTAGGATTGCAAGGGAAGCTGAAGCAAATGAGATTCGGATACGAAAGGAACTTGAGAGGCAAGATAATCTGAGGCGGAAGGTTTGATTTTATTAATCTTGATTTTCTCATCTGGGAAAACAATGCTTTCTATATTCTCATTATGGATTTGATGTTGTTAGAGTGAAGAACGGATGAGGAAAGAAATGGAGAAGCATGAGCGTGAGAGACGGAAGGAAGAAGAAAGGTTGATTCGTGAAAAGCAGCGAGAAGAAGAGAGATCTCTGCGTGAACAAAAACGTGAACTTGAAAGAAGGGAAAAGTTTTTACAGAAGGAATACTTAAGAGTATGTCTTAGAGCCTACTAGTAGGTGCTGTCTCTAACTAATATTATATTTTATCTTAAGGATAGATGATCAGTATATTCTCTCTCTGGTTTTATTTTATAGGCTGAAAAAAGGAGACTAAAAGAAGAGCTACGGATGGAAAAACAGGCAGCAAAACGTAAAGTTGCTATTGAGAAGGCAACTGCCCGTAAAATGGCTAAAGAGTCTATGGACCTTATTGAGGATGAACAATTGGAACTCATGGATTTGGCTGCTGCAAGCAAGGGATTATTCTCAATAATTCATCTTGACCTTGATGCTTTGCAAAACCTTGAGTCATTCAGGGGTAAATTTTGCTTGAGATATTTCCGTATAATTTCTTTATTTAATTCTTAATGGATATACATGAGTGCTTGTTTCTATGCTTTGGGTTGACTCTTTCTCTTCTGGACTTTTGAAGAATTGAGAAACTCGCCTCAACAAATAAGAAATATTAAGTAATTTTACAGTTGTAATTTCCTAAAGATATATGAAGATAAGGCCCAGTCAAAGAAGTGGAATTTGATTGTCTTTAGTCATGATCATTTCAGGATATTCTTGATTAGAGTTGGTTGCATTTCCATCTTCCCATTTTCCGAAACAATTCAAAAACTATCATTTCTTAGTGTGCTTTTAGTAATTTAATGCTGTAATATGCCAAAGACACTGATAATTTCCAAATTTAACTTATAACTCTCCTGGTAATCTGTGTCTCTTTAAGAATTCTTCTGGACTAGCTGTTAGCAGTTAATTACTTCTACATGCTCCCTCCTCTGAAAATTCCCCAATTTAACTGCACAACAGCCCAAATTTTTATTTTCAACCTGTTGGTCCCTGGATATTTGTCTTAACTCTCAAAATTTGTAGGTTTAGACCAAGTGCCCTTGTAAGATAAAGATGCTGTTTCATCTTCTTACAGTATTAAAATATGATATTACATCTTTTTTTTGCAATTTATTCATTCACCATTTGGTTTGGTTCTGAATCCATATTGTGTCTCATTTAAGATGGTAAACTTGTATGTTTGTGTCTTTTAGCGTCTTTTCAACTGGATATGATAGTATGTTTTCACTTCATTCTTTTTCAATTTATTAACTGTAATGTTTTTTTGTGCCTTAGATTCTCTAAGCTTATTCCCGCCCAAGTCTGTGGAACTAAAAAGACCATTCGCAGTTCAACCATGGATGGATTCAGAACAGAACATAGGGAACCTTCTCATGGTATGACCTAACATTGTTTTCTTTTCTGTTTGGTGCTTTTACGTTTTTGCTTTTGATGAAGGGAGACTCTACTGGAACATATATGAATAGAAGTTTGTTGAAGTAGAAGGTTTACATATGTATCATGCTGGAAAGATGCATGATGCCATTCTGATATCCGTTGGATCTTGAACTATGAAATATGCCTTCTTCTTGCTTTTTATTACCCCATTACTGCATCAATTTCTGGCTTTGAACATAATGGTCTCTCCCATATTTGTTGTCCATAATCAGTTTTGACTAAGAAATAGAACTAGTGGCATGAAGTCAATACCTGGAATTTTGAACTTTCAACATTTTTTATTGGCTTTTTCAGGTTTGGAGATTTTTTATTACGTTTGCGGATGTTCTTGGGCTGTGGCCTTTTACTCTGGATGAGTTTGTGCAAGCTTTTCATGACTATGTGAGTTATTAGTACTTTTTCTCGTCATATTTGCGGAATATAATTTTTTTTTTGTCATGTAACATTTTCTCCTTGCAATTCATTATCTCAGGATTCAAGGTTGTTGGGTGAGATACATGTTGCTCTCCTGAAATCCATAATAAAAGATATTGAAGATGTTGCGAGGACACCTACGGGATTAGGAATGAGTCAATACTGTGCAGCTAACCCCGAAGGTGGACATCCACGGATCATTGAAGGGGTAATTTCTATGTGCAGATGCATTAAGTGGTGTAGTTTGGCATAATACTTTTTCGTATTTTTGAGAACCATTTTTTATATGTTTTTGATTGTGTATCAGGCATATTCGTGGGGCTTTGACATACGCAATTGGCAGCGGCACTTAAACCCATTAACTTGGCCTGAGATATTTCGGCAATTAGCATTATCTGCAGGATTTGGACCCCAGTTGAAGAAAAGGAGTACTGCATGGGCCAGCGTGGGTGATAACCATGAGGTTTTCTATTTTTGTTTTTCTATTTGGTGAAATTTTATGTTTCCAGTGTTTGTGAGAGCCTTGTCTTGGTAAATTAATATCACATGGCTGTAGGATGTATAAAAACAACAAAGATAATAACTAAGCATGACGATTCTGTGTATACCATATAAATTGATCTTAGAGCTAGCTTAACTTTTTTTATTGTTGGTGTGTATATCAAACATGATCCACAAGGTAATAAAATTGAAACGAATTAGTAGTTTCTAGCAGCAAATTCATTAAATAAGAATTTGTCTTGTCATTTGGGATAATTGTTGGGCAACTATATATTTCAATCTACTTTTTGATCAGGATGGTTGTTGGACTCCTATTTTAGTATCTGATAATTCATAGTGTGTTTGCTTTTCTACATTTGGACAACTACTTTATCACATTGGGAAAAAAAAGAGATTAATTTGTATTATCCATGGGCATGATGGATATAGAAAACAATGTGTTAGAAGTAGTGGAAAAAGTGAGACACAGGGATTTAATTAACATATAACCCTTTTGGTGAATGGCTCTAATTTGATCGGAATAAGATGGGTTTTAAGGATTTTTTGTGTAGCCAGTTATCGTATGCGTGTGTGTACTTATATATATGTCAATATTTGTTGCTTCAGCATTTTGGTATACTTAGATGTTAGAAGGACCTATTTGTCGTTGTTAATCAGATTAAACAACTTGTGATTATTGTAATTTCAGGGTAAAGGTTGTGAAGACATAGTTTCTACTATACGTAACGGTTCAGCCGCTGAAAATGCATTTACATGGATGCGAGAAAAAGGTTTATTACTTCCTCGAAGATCTAGGCATAAATTAACTCCTGGAACTGTCAAATTTGCTGCCTTTCATGTTCTTTCGCTTGAAGGAAGCAAGGGATTGACTGTGCTAGAACTTGCAGACAAGATTCAGGTAAGTTTAGATTGTTAAAATTAGTTGGCCTTTTGTCCTTAATGCTTTTCGTGATTTTATCTTCTTTCCATTAGAAATCTGGACTCCGGGACCTAACAACAAGCAAAACACCAGAGGCATCAATTTCTGTTGCTTTGACTAGGGATACAAAGCTTTTTGAAAGAATAGCCCCCTCAACGTATTGTGTACGACCTGCTTTTAGGAAGGATCCTGCTGATGCTGAGGCAATTCTTGCAGCAGCTAGAAAGAAAATTCGGATATTTGAAAATGGGTTTTTAGGTGGAGAAGATGCTGATGACGTTGAAAGAGATGAAGACTCAGACTGTGATGTTGATGAGGATCCTGAAGTTGAAGATTTGGTTGCTCCCTCAAATGCAAACAAAATTGTTGAGCAGTATAATGAAGCAAATGCTTGTCCAGGAAGTGGAAAAGGCATTATTTGCAATGATGTGGCACCAAATGTCCAAAGTGAGGTTGACAAAGGTTTTTCATCTTTCTCTGTGAATGGTTCCAAGGATGCAAGCTGTCCAAGTACCTCTGAGCACTATGTTGCTGGTGAAGACTTTGGGGCTAGTAATCTTAATCAAGAAAATATTGAAATTGATGAAAGCAAACCTGGTGAATCATGGATTCAAGGGCTTACGGAGGGTGATTATTCTCATCTGAGTGTCGAGGAGCGTCTAAATGCCCTTGTGGCCTTAATAGGTGTTGCAAATGAAGGAAACTCTATTCGTGCAGTCCTTGAGGTACTTCTATTTCAGTTATCTGATCAATTGATATGATATGTTAGGTTGTCTTTTTCTTTTATTTTCGTTTTAAAGGTACTGTAAATTTCTCTGCTTTTAATTTGATTCTGGGGGATCTACAGGATCGTTTGGAAGCAGCAAATGCTCTTAAAAAGCAAATGTGGGCCGAGGCACAAGTAGATAAAACTCGCCTGAAAGAAGAGATCATAACTAGGTTAGATTTTACAACTTCTACAGGGAACAAAGCTGAAACACAAGGTGGCTTTGCTGTGGAGGGTAGCCAAAGTCCATTGCCTGTTATTGTTGATAATAGAAATGAAGCATCTCCAAGCCTTGTAGAAGATCAAAAACCCTTGCTTGGTTCACAAGTTATTCAGAATCATCTCAATGATTTCCCTACTGAGAGGACCTTAGTGGTTCAAGATCCCTCTACAGGTCTGGATAACCTTGGCACTCAGCAACATGGATATGCTTCAAAAAGGGCACGCTCACAATTGAAAGCTTATATTGGACACATAGCAGAAGAGATGTATGTATATAGGTCTTTGCCTCTTGGTCAAGATCGAAGACGCAACCGATACTGGCAGTTTGTTGCATCCGCTTCTAGAAATGATCCTTGTTCTGGCAGAATCTTTGTCGAATTACATGATGGAAAATGGAGACTTATTGACACTGAAGAGGTAATTTTCATACAACCATGTAGATCATTTACATTTCATTCCTCTACTTATATTTTCTCTATAATGCCGAACATGTTAAAAAATAATCCTAAATGTTCTGGCCATGCTTTCAAGAGATCTAGTTTTATGAGAGCTTAAATTTTTTGTCATGTCTGGATATCTAAAGTGTGTTTACTGCTCGTTGTTTTGGTCTATGTTATTTACTCTTTGAACTTCCAAGAGTAATTGTTCAATGTTTGTAGATGATTGAGCCCTGCATGTGTCTAATGCTATCTTTTTTGTTAATCCATGTGGTAGGCCTTTGATGCTCTATTGACGTCTTTGGATACACGAGGGATTAGAGAATCTCACCTGCGCATAATGTTGCAAAAAATTGAGACATCCTTCAAAGAAAATGTTAGAAGGAACTTGCAACATGGCAATACTGTAGTCCAAAGTGGGACCACTAGTAAAAATGAAGCTGCTAAAATAGATGTTGAGCCTGATTTTGCTAGTTCAGACAGTCCTAGTAGTACAGTTTGTGGTTTAAATACTGATGCAATGGAAACATCATCGTCTTTCAGAATTGAGCTTGGGAGAAATGAGATAGAGAAGAAATCTGCCTTGGAAAGGTACCAAGATTTCCAGAGGTGGATGTGGAAAGAATGCTTTAATTCATTATCTCTATCTGCCAATAAGATTGGGAAGACAAGATGCAAGCAGCTGTTGGCCATTTGTGATGTTTGTTTTGATTCTTATCTTTCTAAAGACACTCACTGCCTGTCTTGCCATCAGACATTTAGTGCAGTTGATAAGTCTGAACATTCAATTCAATGTGAAGAGGAGAGAAAGTTAGGTCAAAGGGATATACATGTTTTGGACTATTCTCTTCCCCTGGGAATCAAATTGCTTAAGGCCTTTTTAGCTGTCATTGAGGTGAGTTGGAGAAGCTTTGATTTTCTTGAAAGTGGTTATAGGATAATTATAGTATTAATGAAAAAAATACTTGTCTTCCTTCCTTTTAATGTTGAATAATTAGTCAGCTGGGTATCTATATCATCTTTATTTGTTGATTTGCAGGCATCTATACCACCAGAAGCTTTGGAGACATCTTGGACTGAAGAAATTCGAAAGACCGTGGGAACGAAGATTAATATTTCATCATCCTCTGAAGAAGTCTTACAGGTTTTGCATATTGTTCTTCTATGTTATTTGTGAAATTGTCCACCATAGTAGTATAATAAGTCTAAGTTTCTTGTTTCTTTTGTTATTATAAGATCTTGATGCCAAGCCAAAATTTTCGTTTGTTTAAATGCAGTTATTTGTTCAGCATGTATTTTTGTAATATTGATGCATTGTTTGGCTGTCATTCTCTTTGTCACCTATTGGTAATAATTTTCTTATAGTTGTTAGTGTATGAATATTCAGTGTAAGTATATGTAACATGTGAAAATTTTTTCTCCTATCTGATTCGGCTTCATCATTTTAGATGCACTCAGTTGAATATAGAAATTAGGACGTGGCAAAGTGCAATGGATCAGAGGTCAAAATATTACTTTGTATTTTACATTATTCCCTTGCACTACTGTATCTCTCCATCTGCTCTTGAAAATGTGTGCTAGCCCAGCAATTAAGTCTCTGATTTTATGAGTTGCTAACTTGGTATTTATGGTGCAGATGTTGACTGTTTGCGAGAGTGGCGTAAAGAGACAGTATCTATCATCAAACTTTGAGACAACAAAGGAATTATTGGGCTCCGCTATTTCATTAGCTAACACTCCATCAGTTCCTATTCTTCCATGGATACCAAAAACCATTGCAGCTGTTGCTCTGAGACTTTTGGAGCTTGATGCATCGATTATGTACGTAAAGCAGGAGAAAGCTGAGCTCTTCGAGGATAAGGAAGTTAAAGAATATGGAGTGAGTTCTTTTTTCCTTCTTTCCCTGTTTGTCATTTTCTGTATAAATATATGAAGAGAGAATTTGCTTCCTGACTGACTGCAGCCCCTTTGCTGAATATCAAAGATACCTTATGCTTATGCTACTTTTTCAGAGTGTTGAGTTTGTTGCTTTTGAGTATCTCTTCACAGTCATCTGCATCTTGTGGAAGAAGTGGTCAGCTAACTTATTTTCCTCTTGTGCAGAAGCTCCCTTCAAGATTTATAACCCTCAAGAATAAAGAGGTTGAACTAAAAGATCTGGACCAAGATGGATACATGAAAGAAGTGAATTATTCTAACGTGGCTGGAAAGCGTAAAAACTATAAACGAGGGAAAAAGGTTGGTGACCACGGATGGGGTAGAAAGTATCAGAGAAAAGTTTCTGGTATGAGCACTGACCAAGGTAGGCGAAATGCAAGGGAAAATGAGAATCTAAGTCACCGACAAAAACAGCAGGTGGTAAAAACAAACAGCCAGGGGGGTGGACGAGGTCGCCGAACAGTTAGGAAGAGAGCAGAAAGGAGACCTGAGAATGAGATATTACGGGGTCAGTTGGCTGACAGAGTTATCCCCAAGAACAGTCGAGGACTGAATAGAAACATGCACGAGGATGATGATTGGGGTGTTGAAAAAGTTGGGATGATGAATACGGAGGAAGCTGATAATAGTAATAGCGCAGAAGCAGTGGACTCTGATGACAATGCCCAAGCCGTGGAATATGGGCAAGGAAACTGGGATCTTGGTTTTAATGGTGTCCCTAATGGATGGAACAGGGATGTGATGGAAGTAAGTGAAGAGGATGTAGATGCTTCTGCAGACGATCAAGGTATTGAAGAGGTGGGGGATGAAGATTCAGAGGGAGACATGGATGTTAGTGAAGCCTCTGATCAGATGGGGATGGATGATGGTGTGGACTCCGCTGTTTCAGAGTATAGTGATTGATAATTTGATGGTACAAAGCTGCAGTATATTTTTGATATTGTAGCTTTACTAGCGACTGAATTTGTGTATAAGAGAACAAAAGAACAGCTTAGCCCCTTGCTTTCAGTTCATTGGGGATCAGGGAGAGGAATTAGATGTAACTAAATTAGATAGCATTGTATTTCATATAATTGAGGCATTTGATTGTAAGCTAGCCATCAATGAGGTTTTTTTCTTAGTATTATTTATATTCAAAATTTTCCATTTTCTTGTATTTTGGATGTATCATCGGTCTTCTACAAATTCCGTGTATAACAGATATTCATGATAAAAATATGACATGTAACCTGATTCTGCAACCCAAGGATGTAACGCTTATGACAACTTTCCCATTTTGGAAAATGAAAACGGTGCTGAAGAGTTAAATTTCTTTCCCTCAGATGTCATTCAAAACTGCCGTCATGGATATCTTAGGTAGCAAGCTACTCTTCAGTTTTCGAATCTTGAAATTTCCTGTGCTCGGCTAAATTAGCAAGGTTATTAAACTGAATAACAAATGACATGGTACAACACAAAGTAGGAATAAAAGTCACAGCCAGCTCATAAAGCAAATATCTATTCACAATAGGTTGCATTATTAGGTCATGGAGGCAAAAGTTTCTTGATTCCAGCTTTCTGCTCAACAGTTAACCTTGATGGAAATTTAATGTTGAACTTGATTCTGAGGTTCCCCCGCTTGGATGGTTCTTTAGGTATCGGCATACCTTCTTTCGGAACCACCTCTTCATAATTTGGATGAATTACAGTGGTGATCGGAATAGTGATGCTCCGTCCATCCAATGTTGTGAGATGAACAGTGTAGCCTGTTAGCGCTTCTACTAGAGATATCTTCTGTGTAACAACCAGGTCATTACCTTCCCGCGTAAATGTGCTGTGAGGTTTTTCGTCAATTATGAAAACGAGATCTGCTGGGATAATATTCGGTTGCTCGTTTCCTTTCTCAGGGAATGTAAGTTTTGTTCCCTTTTTCCAACCAGGCTTTATTTCAATGGTTAGAATCTCCTCCACTGGCAAGGTTTTCCTGCATAATGAGATTCAATTACTAAGTTTACCACGTTAGAGAATAAATCATAAGGGAAAGTATCCTGTGATTGAACCTTGCTAACAAGCAACAACAGGTGTTGTGAGTCTTGTGACTACAATTTCAATAGGAAAGTTTAATCAGGATTAACAAACTCAATACACAAAAATTTCTTCCATAAATCAACTAAAGATCACTCCTACGTGCTCCAAAACCCCTCCCATGCAGTAGGGGACTGAACGAGTCAGCAGCCAGAGGGGATAAGATAGCATACGAAATGCAAAATCAAGATTCTTCTTAAAACTCTAATCACCATTATCAGTAACAGATGTACAGCAGGAAGCATGTTTTTCTTCTTATGGTGGGAACCAGTCCACTACATTTAATTCAAACCTAACCAATCCTAGAAACATACTAACTCCCATGCAGATGAAGCTCATCAATTGATTGCCTGATCAGAATGAACTTAAATAATCATAAGCATCATCCCTGAGAGAGGAAAAGAGTCAACAGAAAGAAAATACTCTTCAACCTGAGAATAATAATTCATTCTCTGAAAAAAGCAATAATTGCATAACATTTTGGTTACGAATGCTCAACAAGTTCTACAGATGCTATAACTTCTCAATGCCAGTATGTTCAAATAAACAATTTCCATTTTTCAGACAAAAATACAAGAAAAAACACAAGCACATACGTAAACTCCATAAGTAAAACTTACCCGCTAGCATCTGCAATTTCTCTTGATATCTTCATCTTTTTTACAGTTCCCTTATAGAGCTCCTCAAGGGTACAAGGCAATTTATTCTCAATTGGAGGTGCCTTTCGAGGAGCTTGATTCATAGGCCGACCTTCACCAAATGAGCTGAAGATATCATCACCGAACATTCCACTAAAATTCCTTGAACCACCCCTCATCCCACTGCCACCACCACCCCCTCCCATTCCTCCAAATGGGCTCGAAAACCCAAAAAACTCGGCAAAAATGTCATTGGCATTTCTAGGGTTGAATCTGAACGTTGTTGGACCGTCCCCAGTTTGGAAGAAAGTGGCCCCACCTCCAGGACCTCCTTCACCTGGTGGTGGCATCTGCCCTTTAAGACCCTCTTCACCGTATTGATCATAGACTGCTCTCTTCTGAGGATCACTAAGAACCTACAATAAATCAAAACATTCAGCAAAGCAAGATTAAGGGAAGCAACAATAAATCAAAACATTCAGCAAAACAAGATTAAGGGAAGCAATGCATTAGCATGACAACTAGAGAATCAAATCTCGTCATCCAACCGCATCCAATCAGATCAATGATGTTAACCCACAAATCAAAAGATAAATTCCAACACTAATGCTACTCTTATGTGATTGTGCTTCCAATATGATCAAATAGTCATCGTTTACAATCATTCATAAAATCCAAAAACTAATAAAACCAAATCTTATCATGACTACAAGTACCATCATAAAAGTATCAGCAACAAGTACAAAAATTTAACTTTCGCAAAGAGATGGAGTACCCATAATTGATGAACTCACCTCATAGGCTTCAGAGATCTGCTTGAATTTAGCCTCAGCTTCTTTCTTATTACTTGGATTCTTATCAGGATGCCACTTCATGGCAAGCTTCCTGTAAGCCTTCTTCAAGTCTTCATCTTTAACATTCTTATCAACCTGCAATATTTTGTAATAATCTACACCCATAATAATAATAACAATAATGATATACTTTCTCTCTTCTTATTATGCTAAAAAAGCTTGAAACTTGAAAGGTGACAGCAAGAGCAACTGTTATATTATATGCTTGTGAATTGATGAAATTTTGTGATTGTGAATTGTTGTTGGTTTTGTTTTATGTTGATGGGTGAGGAGAGTTTAGAATTGTTGATGGAAGAGAAGAGAAGAGAATCGAAGGATTTGTCTAGAACATGCAAACAACCAGAAGCCCGTGGAAGTTTCCAGTAATCTCCAGTAAACTCCATTGCTTTCACTACTACTATTACTCTTAACTTAAAATTTTTACACTGAATTGGAGACGTTTTTATTTTATCTAATAGAATTTAACTTCTCTTTATTGGTCATCGAGGAGTGCGGATGATGTTATCTTTTGCGAGAGCATTTAAATAGAGGGGATTGAAATAAAAAAATAGTTAATTTTTATAATTCTCTCGTATACCTGACCGATATTGGTAAGGTGATCAAAGCAGAGGATACCATATTGGTGGTGATAAAAGCAGAGGATCGTGTAAGTCTTACACGGATCGTGGTGAGGTTTATAATTTTTCTAATTTTAGGTCTATGCTCTCATCGCTTTCTCGTTTTGAAAGTTTATTATATTTCATGTCAACCCGTTCTATTTGACTATTTTTGCTAATTTCCCTTACCCTTTTCAGGAGAAGAGGTATATCTAAGAGTATATATATATATAAAGGTAATATAAAAGTTAAGGAAAAGAAAACATATCTAAGAATAAAAATTAAATAGATAAAAAATATATTTATTTATTTACCCCGGGCTTTTCTTTTCCAGTTTGTGGACTCGTGAGCCATGAACTGAAGTGTGAGGTGTCAACCAGGCGGTGAATGGTTCGTTCTAAACGCCTCCCTCTTTCGCTTCCGACAGAGCGCTACAGTCCATTAGCATTCCTATCGAAAATCCGGGAGCAAAATCTCAGAGACAGAGAAAACAAGAATGGCAGCTTATCTACTTCTCTTTCTCCTCATCCTCTCATCTGTCTTCACTTTCACATCTCAAAATCAACAGCACGAACGCCACCACTTGATCTCCGAATTGACCGACGCCAAACTCAAAATCGCGCGATTAGGTAATTTCTTACTGCGACTAAGATCAATCTTAACTTTTGATTAATCAAGTCGTTTAATTATTTAATTTTTTTTCTTTTTTGAACAGAATATGTTCTGGAGGAAACCGTAGAGAAAATAAATACGAAGAGTAATTTTATCGAGGAACGCGAGAAGCGAATTGATGAGCTGGCAAATAAGCTTCACGATCTGCAATATATTATTTCACAAATTAAGGTTTGTTGAATTGTCGAAGTTAGATTAATCAAATGTTAAGGCTGCTGAATAATCTAATAATTTTCTCTTAGGTTCTGTTTGGTGCGTTTTTTCTTAGTAGAAGTTTCATTATTGATGCTTTTGCAAGAAGATTTATCAGCAAAATGCTCTTTGTTAGTCGTCCATAGAACAGTTGTTACATTTTGTTTTGGACGTTTTAAAATGATCAATATAAGAGGATAAATAAGCTTCACAATTAAGTTGAAGACTTGAGCTTTTGTGGGTAGTGGGCGTTTAAATATGTTTTCTCAGAATTAAATATTTCTTTTCAGAGCTCATCTAAAAAATTAAAAATTTTGAAAAAAGTCTTCTAACTTTAACAAAGCTCTTTTGGCTATTTTAGAATTCATACCAAATTCATGCATTGGGTTGCAAGGATTTTTCTCTGATTGTAATTTATAATGTATTGCAACTTAAGTTTTATTTCAGTTAAGTTGACTGTTTTCCATATATCTCATTGAAAGTGGTGTATTGCATTATCATGTCTAAACTTCAAATTGCAGGACAGCTCGACTCATGCTGAGGAAAGGATTATTGTATTGGAAGAAGAGGTTGGTTACTATTATACATATTGGACATTCACTTTCGTTGTATTTTTCTATAGATGGTATATATATGTTTTTTTTTTCTTTTGGAACTCTTAACTGATTTGAGAAGTAGGCTTTGTGATGCCTAGGTACGACTTCTATGGGCTGTTTTAAGGCAAAACAACTTTGACCTTCATCTTCTAGAATCTAAAGCACAGGATGCCGAGAATAGATTGGAAGTGGTTACTTCAAAAGTTGAAGAGGTTAACAGTCTTGCTCATCCTTATATCTTTACTATGTAGTGGTAGTATTCTTAAAAGCAACGACATCTTATCTCACTGGTTAAATTGATTTTTTGCTTAGTGTTGAATGAGGTGTAGTAATGAATGTTATCTTTACAAATAGTTATTTTTAAAGCACAGAGGAGCATACTCCTCTGTCATGTGGTGTTAGATTCAGTATATACTAATATGATTATCTTGTGTTTGTTCATTGTTGAGTTTTTCTTTCTTTTGCCTTTAGATGTTAGACATTGTTAATGAGCAGTGGATTCAAATTCAACATCTTGAGCAGGCTCTTCATATGGCTGAGGTATGGTCCTCCAAAGTGATTTCAGTTGTATGCTCTCTTCTTCATGATTTAAAGAAATAAAGGTTGCTGTGATCTCTGTTGATGCCCTGAATGAATTGTTATTTTTACTATTTCCCTTAACAGTTGAGAGCATTGAACACCCAAAAGAAACTGAGGCCTACTAGATGCACATTCTTGAAGGTAGTAGCAAACTTTGGAATTTGTGCAGATATTAATCTTTTATGGTTAATTTCAGGCAGTTATAGTTTGAGTGGGTTTATATAATGATGCTTTCTCTTATTTTGCCATATGCTTACCTTTCATACGAGTCAACCAACTACTACTTCATGTGAACTGTAGTTTATCAACGACCTTTCAGAAGAACATCTTCCGAAGTTGTTTGGGATGTTCGATTCTTATTTATCCGGCAGAGGATCTACTTTGAATTCTTACATGTCTCAAGCTCAACAACAGTTCAAGAGATTCATTTCAGCTTTTAAGAAGTTTCACTATGAGGTTTGTGCTTGCTTGCTTTCTCATTTACTCAGCAGAAAGTGCTACACTGAGGTCGATAAATTTTGCCTAAAATTTTAAATGTTTCTGCTGTAAGCCATCATATTGTTGATCATTAAAAAAAATAATAAAAAAAATAAAAAATAAAAATCAGTCAAATGCTTTTAAAAGGTCAATCTTGTGTTTCCAAATTGAAAATTTGACCTTTTCATGATGATATGAATTCCTTCATCTCTTGCTCTTGTTTGATGGTGTCTGTCAACCTCTCTATTTTTAAGTGATAAAACTATGGGAAATAATGGCGATAAAGCCTGCAGAATGCTGTTATTTACTTCTTAACCTCATTCAGCAAATTTTTCAAACCATCGAGTATTGGAGGGACTGATGTTTAGAGGGAGCATGTGGTTTTTTCCAATCCCTGGAACAGTAAGCCTGAGACACTTCCATGAAAGTTGGTTTATCTCAATATTGTATTGCAACCCTCATTTTTTCCTGCTATGAGTCAGATATATCCTTTTTTTGACTTTGTTGCCTTCTCAACATATATGGGATTGATTGAGAATTGGCTCGAAATCTTCAATTTCATGAGGTAACAAAAGCCAAATGGGCAACTAATTATTGGGGTTGTGTGTGCAATAAGGTCTAAAACTGTTGATTTTTGCTTCTATTCTGATTTCTTCCTAAAATTACACGTTAACTCATTTCCTGGTCTTGCACACAAGTTTCTAAAATATTGCCCTGAGAGCAATTTATCTTTTCTAAATGGTGAAAAATTGGCTTTCTTTACGTATTATGGAGTGTCATTTCCCTTCATATCAGCAGAAAGCATTTTGTCTATTGAAAGATTCAAATGCAATGCAAGGATAAGAACTTCAAGTTGTTTGTGTTTTTTTATGATGTATTTCAAGGTTTATTTAAGTGATATAAATGTTGCCATAATTGGACCACAAAAAGTCTTAGTAACCGTCATGATCATATGAGTATACAGGATTTGACTCTATGTTTGCAGTTGCAAGGCTTAATCAAACAAGAAATGGAAAACAACAGATTGACTGCAGCTCTTGTCAACGAGGAACTGGTATTTTTTGTGGTATGCTCTTGATATTGTTATTTGTTAATTGTAATATGTCATTTTAAACTCAATCATTCTCTATGCTATGCATCTACTACATTTTCTTTTCACAAAATTTCTGTAATTTCAGGCCTCTGCTCTAATCACCTTCCCGATATTGACTGCTTGGATGTTGCTCTCCTCACAGTTCAGCTAGTTAGAAAACGTGTCCTCTATCCAACTTGCTGTATCAAGAAGAAGAGGATATATCCAAACTAGTTTTTTCTTTTCTATAATTTTTCAGTTGAAGCCAACGGATCTGTCTCTATGCTCACTGCTTGGCGCTTGCTTCCCTCATCATATCAGTTAAAGATAGTTCATGGTTCCAAGTTCGTGGTTGATGATTCTAGTTTCCTGATCGGCATTTTCATTTTGGTTAGGTGTGGTTCATGGTCCAGATCAAATATTATTGTTCTGCATTGGTCCGAGTTTTGGAAATATTAGGTTTATGATATTTTTCCCCGTGTAAGCAAAGCATAAAAATATATGAATGCAGTGAAATTGTCGGATTTTCTGCATATAATTGACATCTTTTTTATAATAATAATAATAATAATCAAAGCGTTAACTGCACCATATTTTCATGTAACTAGGCTAAATGATTTAGCACTCTCATTTTTTATGTACTCTTGTAAAAAATTAGAAAGCTTGTTGGGGTAACGGAATTTCGCTCTCAAATTTTTTTTTTATTTACTCTTGCAAAATATTAGAAAGTTCGTTCGGACTATAGAAATTCTCACTCAAAATTGAGCTATCAGTTCAGAAACTTAAGCCATTTCATCATCTTAAGCAAACCAAAAAAATGGAGTGGAATATCATAGGTCCACTTCTAATCAGTATCGAAGTTAATATTCTTATCTTTAACTGAGATTTCCTTAAACGTGCAACGCAAAATCCATATTTTCTGTGGATAAAATACGAACTGGCAATAGCTTAGGTTCTGTATACGCCTCAGCCCATAGAAACATGATAATGGAAGACACAACATGGGAGCAGAGACTGCAGTCCCTGACCCACGTCCTGACAAGCCCAACACACTCACCATCACTCTACTCACAGTTCTTCATCTCCACACAAATCCCCTGCTACATCAACTGGGATTATCCTCCCATCCTCTGCAACAAAGCCACCAAAACTTTCCCTTCTCCTCTCCTGAAGTGGGGCTTCTCTCTCTTCCTGAAAAGGGTCTCAAGATTTGGGCTTCCTCCAACTTCTTGGAGATCCAAGTGCCCGTACCAACAACCTCCACCGCTGATTCTTGCAAAAGGAGTAGAGGAAGCTCAGTGGGGTGATGAGCAGAAAAGAGAGTATGTCAGGAGGAGGTTGAGTAGAAAACGCCTCGGAGCTGATGTGAATCCTTGGATACCTACTCTAGTACCTAATCTTTTGTTATTCTCTCTCCTGCTTTGGAACCCATTTCATGACGATGATTCTTAAGAGAATCCTCTTTAGTTATTCCAAGAGTTTGTGCAAAAGTAATGTTGTATGATTATGAGTATTGCAATAACAGCCAAATTTGTGTTGTTTTAGTGCTAAATTTTGATTTTGATAGATAAAATTATCTAATACTAGTGAGGAGAGGGTCTTTGGCACATGCAGTCATTCAATCGTGAAATATCATATGTGAAGTATCATAATAGAATATACTGTGTACAGGTATCTATACTTGGAGGTTACAAGGAAAGTTTAATATCTGCCCTTGACCGCAAATTCCAGTTGGAGTTAATATAACCACCATTGACTTAACCGAAAGAAATGGAGTCATAACTAAAAAAGTGGATCAATCACTAGATGCCCCCAAATGTGGTTTAATTTTATTCATTCTGAAATTATAATTTCATTGTAAACAAAACCAAGACATTACCAATAAGTTCCAATTTGGATTCAAAACAAGAAGCAGCTTAGGATGCTTCTTCTCTTCACTTTCTTTTGTTTTGCATCTTTCCCTTTTGCTTTGTCATTTGTAGGAAACTGAATGCCAAAGTAAATGCCCACTTTGAAAGAGGCTGGAAACTCTCCTTGCACTAATCACGGAGGTACCAACTCTTCACCCAATAAAAGGAAAGGGAAAAAAAAAAAGTGAAAAAGGTTCTGGTAGATTGGTTGAACATAAACGTTGACAATAACGCATGTCTGTAGCGCTTTGGATGAATTAATATCTTGACAGCTGTTATTTTAATTTATTTTTCTTCGAAAAATTATCAACTTCCACTTTCCACTTTCTAGTTTCTCATCCCTTTCTCTTCGTGGTACTTGGCCGACCACTTACCCATCAATACACCAACAGCCGAACCCAACTACTGATGGGGACTCATTACACCACTTCAATGTCCACGGCCTCAGCTCCCTTCCAAATGCCAAACTTTTCACACTAGTTAAAGCCACTATTGAATTCATTTTGTAGTTAGATTGCCAATGTTGTAGCCCTTAGGCCAGCCTCTCTATCGACAAAATTATGCACTTTGGGATAATCTTTTTGCAGGCAATTACTTTTCTTGGAGATAGACTTTAGTGTAGATTTCACACAACGTGTACCCGGTTGCTTCTTGAAGGTTTAATTGCTTTATTTCTCGAGGATTTTCCTGCTCATATGGGCTTTTGCTTTAGCAGAAATTGGAGCTTCAATCATTTTACATTACATTATAAGTTAACTGCTTAAATTTTAAAGTAGAAAAAGAGTTCTGTTCGCTACTTGACAGGTTTGTCATCATAATAAGTTCCAAAAAAAGAAAGACTTCGACATGTTTATCTGGATTTCACAGAAGCTTCTTTTGCCTTTTCTCTTGTTGTCTTTTGACTTGAGCATTTCTAATTCTATTCTTCCTTGCCTTCTGGCTTGAGCTATGGCGCCAATCACATTCATAAATTTAACAAAACAATAGCCAGTGAAATCAAATCATATTGTAGAGAATAGTTTAAATTTTTTAAAAATATGATTAATTTTTAAAACCCCTTTTAACTATTTAACGTCATAATGTGGTCCTTGTCCTCTAATTATTGCGAAAATAATAAAAAATTAAGTAGTTTTATTAATAATAATAATGGAGAGCGATGATTGCATTAAATGGTTAGTTGTTGTAGTTGGTTTGATCCACTCATGCATTGGATAGGCTTGGACCTCTCTCACCTATTTGCCTATCTTCTTTTAAATTCAATTGATGAAGAGAAAGGAAGAAAAATTGATATNGTATATCAACAATTATGTGGGCTATGAACAAAACCAACTACTATTAGACAAATGAACAACAGAAAACTTGTTGCTGCCAATGTAGTTAAAGTTTCTGCAACAAAATTAGAATTGATTTTTAATGCGACAACAATAATTTAACTGTGATAATAGCGTTAACCCTTCAACCATTTTATTTATTGTAGTTATAGACACCTAGCATATCACTATCATATTAAATTATTCGTTGTTATTGATAATGAAGCCTTGTCTAGTCTAGAGATGGCAAAAAGCCAATTGGGGATTTGTATCAAATTAATTTAATTTGTGAAAATTAATAGATAAAAAAAAAAGCAATTGGGATATAAAAAAAGTCACAAATTAGTAGATTTTATTGAAATTTGATCCATTTTTTTAAATTAATGTCATGACCTATTGAATGCTTGAAATCCTCCATCAGAATATATCTGATATTCGACAAACTCTGTTGAACATCGTCGAATGATATTAGATGATGACATCAAATGCACTTCTTCATTTGGTTCCAATTGTGTAGTTTTTTTTTTTAATATTAAATATTCAATAACTAATTATTGATATATTACAATATAAGATGTTTGATTTAAAATTGGAAGATGGGATTTATT
>JANLJB010003074.1:0-10458 GCA_026212285.1 Bursera cuneata
CTCGACCATGAATCTAAACTAATTCAAGATGCATTAACATGACTCTCAGCGTTTCAATTCTTAAACATCCTAAAACACAAAGTAAAATAAAGTAATAAATGCCAACATCCAGCTCTCCAAATTTGATTGAAAATCCAGAATGTGCAAGCACAAGTTCTAGTCCCATCTAAGCTAATCATTTAAATAAACTATGAGTGACATAAGGATCCAAAAAAGAAAAATGTTAAAAGGATTAGTATAAAGAAGTATAATCACTTACCATTTACCCATCTGAAAAGCTGACACTTTCCACCAGTGGCCACAAGATCTTGGGGAACCCTGCAAATTCAACATTCGAAAATGACTAAATTCACCATTATTGCTGTGGTACTCCCAGCCAGTAACGTAGTTGAACAACAAAAACTGAAAATTCGTGAAAACAAGGAGATGGGCAATAGCTACATTCACCATTCATCCCATATTTTCAAAAAGAACTGCTATGTTACCGGCAACGTTACCGTGAAAAATATCTTCCGTTAACATCACACTAGCAATGTTGAACAACGAAAACGCAGATAGAAAAAGAGAAAAATTGCAAAAATAAAGAGGAAAGCAATCGTAAAATTCACCATTAATTCAATAGCTTCAAAAAACAAACCAAAAAACATTCCTTTATACATAGATAACAATTGAAGGGTTGTGAATACACAGCAAGAACGAAACAAACCCAGATGGAAAAAGCGAGAATTTGTAAGAATAGAGAGATGGGTAATAGTAAAGATTTACCATTCTTTGGACCATTTAACAGCGGGACTCTTGGATTTGAAAATGGGGCGTCTCTCGAAGTAACTGTGAGTGAATTGCTCCATAGCTCTCTGCTTCTTCTCTTATTGAAGTAAAGAAAAAGGGAGGCCTTTGCGTGGGTTTCGAATTAGGGTTCGAAGGAAGGGAGAGAGAATGGGAAAGAGAAGGGAAAAGCAAGCTATTCAAGTGGCAGTGTCCATGTCCGGTGAGGAAAGGAATCGGAAATAGTTTCGTTAGTCCTTCATGGACCAGAATACTGGCTTGCTTCGGCTTGTAACAAAAGGGCCCGCTCTCACCTGGATTCGGATCCATGTAAATTTGGAGGGTGGGTCGTTGGCATTGGTACTTGGTCTTCTTGAGACCCGATATCCATAACCCGGATTTGGAGTTTAAAAAATTGGAAAATTCTGTAATAACCCTAAACTATAGGGGGTTTTGGGAAATAACCAAGTATCTAATTTCTACAATTTTCAGAGCAACATGTTTCATATCTGTTAGCTGTTTAACCCCTCCCCTCTCTCTCTCTCTGAACCCATTCATAACCAAACCACTCTCCACTCTCCACTCTCTCTCCATAGTCTTCTTCATTTCAAAATCTCTCTCTTAACTTATCTAAACTCTTTATCATATACAAGCATCCGACAAACAAGTATTTTTATTGTTTGAAATACATGTGAGTTGAGTTGCTTAGGAATTTTTGTTTTTTGAAGAAATATGAAATAGGTGTTGTTTGTTTGTTTGAAAGAAATGAGTATTGTTTAGATTTGAGATTTGAAATTGGTATAGATTTAGAATGGGTAGAGCTTTTGGTTGAGATGATTAAAGTTGTGGAGTAATTTTAGATGAATATGGGTAATTTTGGAGAGTTTGGAGTGTTAAGAACTCGTTGGAAACTGGAAAAATGGTCGGAGAACTCACCAAAAAATAAAATTTAACCATCGTTAAGCCCGATTTGGCGGTGTAGAGACCCGTGGGCATGTGGGCCAAGCTGTGCGGTGTCTAGACCTCTAGCCTATCTGATCCAGCAGTCCTAACGATAGTTGACTTTTTATCCAATATTTTTTCGGAGATAATTGCATGTTTCACATTTTTTTATACAAATTGTAACACACTCTTTCAACTTTTTTTATTGAGTCAATACATTATCAATGAAATTTAAATGTTTGTAGTTATATATTTCAAAATAAAAAATAATAATGTAATCTCAATCCATTTAAATATTTTTCAATAATTGATACAATAAAGATATTATAGTTAAATTTTCCTTCATTAGCAATTCATAATTTTATAATTATCACTAATCACTCTTACTTTTTACTTTAATATCACTTACATGGGGCTTTTACCCTTTTTCTCTTCCGTCATCCTTAACTTTTTGAGAAACCTCTTTTCGGGCCTATCCTTTAGTTATATATTCCGTTAGTCAATCAAATGGTGTAAAGACAAATTGGTCTTTTTCAATTGTAAAAGAAATGAAAGTCATAATATCCCTATTTGTCTTCTTATATTTCCATATAATTATGTTATAAAATATTGATAACTTAATAAAAATAAAATATGAATAAATATGTAAACGTAAAAATAAATAAAAATCATCTAAACATAAGTTAAAAAATCTCATATATTTTTCAAAATTTATGTTTTGATAATTTTTTTTATGTTTACATATTTTATCTTCATTAAATTACTAAAAACTATCATGTCCTTTATAGCCTTAAGAATTCAAACCACCACACTCCTTCATTTTATCTCATTTTCTTACGAAACAAATGCCACCAAACTCCGAACTAAAAAACAAATTAAAACATTCAAACTTAAACTCAAATCCCAATCCGTCCAAACACTCTTTCTCTCTCTATCAATACGAAATTTCTTCTCTAACTCTGCAATTTCTCTTCTTCTCCTATAAGTCACCGATTAATCTTAAAATCTAAAATTTGAAAGAAATATAGAATATGCGTTGTTTGTTTGTTTGTTTTAAAAAAAAAAAAGAGAGTTGTTCAGATTTTAGATTTGAAATGGGTAGATGTTTTGGTTGGGATGATTGGAGTTGTGGAGCAGTTTTAGATGAATTTAGGTGATTTTAGAGAGTTTTGGAGTGTTGAAAACTCACCGAAAATTGAAAAAATGGCTGGAGCAATCACCGAAAATTGGAAAAATTATTAGAAAACTCGCCCAAAAAAAAAGCCGATTGTCGTTAGGAACGTCGAAACTGGCGAGCTGGCAGTCAAGATTGTCAAGGCAAAACAAACATGCTGGAGGTCCTAACGGCAGTCGGCTTTTTTTTTTAAATACTATTACTATAAATTATAAATGAGTAATTATTACTGACCACCCTTAAATTTTACCTTATTATATCTCAAATGAGACTTTGTCATTTTTCTCTTCCTTCATCCTTTAAGTTTTTGAAATCTTTTCTCAGGTCCTTCAGTTATAGATTCCGTTAGTCAATCAAATATTATAAGAATAAATTGGTTTTTGTTTGCTACAAAAGAAATGAAGGTCATAATACCCCTATTTGTCTTCTTATATTTCTATATAATTATGTTATAAAATATTAATAATTTAATGAAAATAAAATATGAATAAATATGTACACATAAAAATAAATAAAAATCATCCAAACATAAGTTTTGAAAAATAAACTGGATTTATTTTTTATATTGGATTTTTTAACTTATATTTGGATGATTTTTATTCATTTTTACGTTTACATACTTATTCATATTTTATTTTCATTAAGTTATTAGTATTTTATAACATGATTATATAAAAATATAAGTAGAAAAATAGGGGTATTATGACTTTTATTTCTTTTATAGCCAAAAAAGATCAATTTGCCCTTATACCGTTTGATTGACTAACAGAATCTTTAACTAACAGACCTGAGAAGAAATTTCTCAGAAACTAGAGATGGGGCAAGTTCTCTAATAATTTTTCCAATTTTTGGCGAAAACCCAAACTCTCCAAAATCACCTAAATTCAACTAAAACTACCCCACAACTCCTATCATCCCAACCAAAACATCTACCCATTTCAAATCTAAAATCTAAGCAACACTCATTTCTTTCAAACAAACAAACAACACACATTCCACATTTCTTTCAAATTTTGGATTTTAAGATTAATCAGTGAGTTATAGGAGAAGAAGAGAAATTGTAAAGTTAGAGAAGAAATTTCATATTGATAGAGAGAGAAAGAGTGTTTGGACGGATTGGGATTTGAGTTTAGGTTTGAATGTTTTAATTTGTTTTTAGTTTGGAGTTTGGTGGCCTTTGTTTCGTAAGAAAATGAGATAAAATGAAGGAGTGTGGTGGTTTGAATTCTTAACTGTAAAAAGGATAATACAGTTTTTAGTGTTGAGTTAAACAGAAAATTAACGATGGTTGAGGTCGAGTGAATATTTTCAGTAAACAATGGGAGGTCGCATGATAATTGCGCTATAAAATATCATACATAAATTTAAAATAATATTAATTTGATATTAGGGGCCTTTTTTTTGTGTATGTATATATATATATATATATACAGCTCTTCACATTAGTAAAATGACTTTAAATAAAATTACCTAAAAGGTATGATAAAATTAAATAAAATTATTCTTCTAATTTTTCAACCAACATTGTCTTGTCTCTTGCGAAGTCTTCTTCTCTTTTCTGTTTTCTAAAATTAAAAAGTGTTATGGAAAATTCTGACACCTCCCTTACAATTGCCAAAAGACCCTTCTCTTAACTAGGAACTGGGAGAACGAGAGCCTATTTTGCAACCAAGAAAATACCACCTCGGGAGTGTGATATTAGCAAAAACGGACAAAGTAGCTATCAAAATCCCCTCTTGATCACAACAAAGGGGAGCTCCCCATGTGGCGAATATCCATCAGTATAAGGCAGTGCATATTCCACTCAAGAACTTGGAAAAAGACTGCTAGAACCTTTGGATAAACAACATGGCTACCCAAGAGAGTATTAAAAAGAAATCAATAAGGTTAAGTTGGAAAAAATCCAAAACTAAAAACTCTTCTCTAAGAAATTGGCAGACTAGCTACTAACTTGACCGTCGAATGGCCAATGTCGACGAAGGGGTCGACGGCCCTTACCATATCTTGTTTCTTGTCCTTTCTTGCAGCATTGGTCCCCGGAGGAAGGGTGTCTTCAGGAAGATAACTCAATAAGCCCATCGAATATCCAAGATATCCAAGTATCGACCTCTAATCAATTCTTAATATTCAAAAGGAAATTGTAAATAGAATGCATGTAGGACGCATGACCCATTTGTTAAGTTTTTCACTTTATTAAAAACTTAAACTTGTAAATGTCGGTTTAACTTGAATATTTAAATCTCTAATACGCCTTCTCATATGTAAGGGCCTCACGTGTACTTACAATGTGAATCAGACAAAGCCAAATATGCAACAACGAGTCTTACAAGTGGGCCAAACAATAATATTTTTTTAATAATTTTTAAACAAGAAGGGGATTCGAACCTGAACAGTTGGGTCACTATAGCTCTGATACCATGTTAAGTTTATCACTTTCGTTAAAAGCTTAAGTTTATAGGTATAAATTTAACTTGAATATTTAAGCCTCTAATACCATTTTGGTTGGAGCAAATTTGAGTATCAACAAAAATCAATTGTTTTTATTTATTTATTTGTTTGATCATCTTATAGTAACAAATATGATATTGTTATTGTAAAGTTATGGATTATTGAAATAAAAAAAAAAAGCAGTGATAAATTAAGTTCAATAATCTGTTTTGAAAACTTTAAAACTTTTAAAGGCCCATTCTCTCATCTTCTTCCTTTTTCAACTTTACAACAAGCTCAAAGATCTTCTTCCCCTTTCATGAGATTGCCATGCATTCTATCCCCAAAGCTTCATCCGAAGACAAAATGAAAAAATGACAGCTATAAAGATCAATGCAGCGAGATGAATCAGTTAAGACTTCAGATGCAAGAGAACTTGATAATTGTAATTTTTGGTTATGGATAATTGTAATTTCCCAAAAAAATTAATTAACTAATATAATTTCAAAGTAACGAATGATACAAAAAATATATATATAATTTTGGGTGACTTTAAAATTTATTTCAAGTCACTCAAAATTAGTGAAAATTAAATTTTGAGCGATAAGTAATTGTAGTTTCGAGGAAAGATTAATTGAAAATTGTAATTTCAAATAACATTTTAGTCGAAAAATTTTAATTTTGAGTTATTCAAATTTAACTTTATTTTAATTTTGATCGACTCAAATATAGAATAACAATAGAAATTTAATTTCAAGTAATGAGGAATTGTAATTTTAAAGAAAAGATTAAGAAAATGTAATTTTAAATAACTTATGACTCAAAATTAACGAACGAAAAAAAAAAAGCATTTTCAATTCAAAACTATAATTTTTAGCCATGGATGGTAATAGTAAATAACTTGTGACCTAAAAATATAATTTGGAATGACTCATAATTAACTTGGAATTAATTTCAAATGAAAATTATAACTTTGAACTATAAGTAATTGTAATTTTGAAGAAAGATTAATTGAAAAATATAATTTCAAATAACTTATGACTCGAAAGTATAATTTTGAGTGACTCGAATGACTCAAAAATACATTTTCAAGTAAAATTACAATTTCGACTGATGGATAATAATTATTTTAAAGAAAGAATAATCGCAGAATATAGTATTAAATAACTTAGGACGCGAAAATATATTATTCTTCAATTTTCGAGTCACTCAAAAATGCATTTTTCAAGTAAAATTACAATTTTGACCATGGATAACAATAATTTTAAAGAAAGAGTAATCGGGAAATATATTATTAAATAACTTAGGACGTGAAAATATATCATTCTTCAATGTTCTCTCCCTAAAATATATTTCTAACTTTGCCATGATACAACTACGTAAACTCTAGAGAAAACTCTTTCCTAGAGTAATGAGAAACTCGATTTTCATTATTTTATAATTGTCACATCATTTATCTAATTTATTTTTAATATATGAAGGAGACACTTCCTCTTTTCCATCTTCATTATATGATGAAGATTTAAGAAGATGTACTCAATTAAGACTTTTAAAGACTTTTTACAAGTGAATGACTTTTGTAGACTCATAAATTTCTTATAACTTTTATAAACTTTTCATGATTATGAAAGATTTTCATAGACTTTTATAGACTTTTGTTTTAATGATTTTCATAGATATTTGTAAACTTTTATTGAAATACTGATAAACATTTATAGACTTTAATAGATATTTATAAATGTTTAACAAAGCTTGATAAATTTTTATGGACTTCAAATAATATACATATATTTCATAAATAAAGTAATAAACTAAATTTTACAAATGCCAAAGAAGATGAAGTTCAAGAAAGTGTATATGGCTAATGAAAAACTTGTACTTATCATTATTAGACAGAAATATAAATGAAACTCTATAGAGACCATGCATGATTTCTTATCACCTAGTTTTTTTTTTTTTTTTTCAACTTTAAGATCATTACAAATCCTTCATAATGGNCTATAGAGACCATGCATGATTTCTTATCACCTAGTTTTTTTTTTTTTTTTTTCAACTTTAAGATCATTACAAATCCTTCATAATGCAGAAAATCATGGATAAGGATTTACCAATTCCGCAAAAGCTTGCTTCTTTCAGCAGCTGTGAATTTGCTCCAAGCTACACAAATAATGCGTCTTAAACAAGTATAACTATCTTTCCTAGTTGAAAGTATATATGTTGAATCTCAGTATACTCATAAAAGCTAATGATAACTTCATCCTATGTTAAAGATGCCCACACACTTGCACAAAGAATTACACCTAACCAACCAACTGCAATTAATGATGCAACGGCATACTTTCAGACTTTCAGCAACAAAAGTCTTATTTCTGTCTTTTGCAGGAATCAGCCAGAGTTAAATCAATGATTTGAGACCTTTCCATTAAGCACTGGCTCCTATAATTATGGTTAAATTTTAATTCATTGATTAGAAAAAACCCAAATAATCAAATTTTTCTTCTAAACGTAACAGTAGAGATAATTTTTTAAATAATAACATAATCACAGTTTAGTATCAGGTCCATACAATTCAATGTGTCATAGAATGAAGATATAGTATCATTTGTCTCCTTTCCACCCATGCATGCAACATTTGCTATAACTTCACCGGTTGCTGGATTGTAAACCTGTCATGACATGAAATTACATGCATTTCACGAACACTGACTTTAAGTAACAGACGAGAGAGACGACAGGAAAAATTTTAACAGGTCAAGCCCAACAACTTAGGTAGAAATTGTCTACTTTGGGCTTCAAGAGAACATCTTTCACAATATTCTTTTTTTTTTTTTAACTTCCCACGAACGTTCTTCACGGAAGTCTACTTAATTGAGTGAATCCAAGGTCTATAAACTAATCTAGATCTCCTTCAGGAGCAACATAGGATGCATCAAAATCCTTCCTTTTGGAACTTACAGCATTACAAGTTCTATCACTCCCATCATTAGATGCAAAACCACTTCGATACCAATTTTAATAGTCCATGACCTAAGATTAACTTAGGTAGATATTAGAAACGTGTTTCGCTCACAATGTATATTAGAGAAGAGTTATGAACTAATTCAAAATCTCCTTCGCTGACACTGTAGGATGTGATAATAAATTTCAATTTGAATGTAGTTACAAAAAGAAGTCTTAAACAAATGAACAAGCGGAAAAAATCTAGATCGACAAGAAAATGGAAAACTATGAGTTACATGATCTTTCTTTCAAACCTCCAACGTCTTCCCATCAGATGCATCAGTCCACTTGCCTCCAATGAGGCCCTGAGTTCATAGCAAGCCAGAACTAGGAAAGCTGAGAAGCAACTCTCTTCATCTCCATCTTCATCTGAAACACAAATACTACCTCAAGATATCTGCATTGCTCTTAAGTGAAAAAACACAACAACCGTTTTTTTTTTCTCTATAAAACTTGAAAGTATTTCAAAGTCATAGCAAATAGTAAAAGAGAAATTATGAAGTCTATTATTTATATCTCCAACTAAAAAATCTATAAAAATCTCTTATATAAAAAATCTATAAATGTCATTAACTTTTTGAATATTCCGTAACTTTCATATGCTTTTAAAAAGAATTAATTGAATACCCCAAAACTTTTATAAACTTCTTAATATATATCTCATGGTTTTTATAAAGTATTCAAAAGTCTATAAAAATCTTAATTAAATATATCTAAATTTTTTAATTTTATAAAAATCTTAGTTGAATACACCCATTTTATTTCCATTTTTCGCTTTCTAAAGGATCATAATTTCGGGACAAGTCAATATTTATTGCAGAAGCAATCAAATGACTCGAGCGAAAACGAAAGTCTATATAGAACAAAAGATTTCCAACACTGGAAGCTAATGATCAGTTGGTTCGAAGAATACGAAGTCCTCAATTAATCATGAATAGCCACACGAATGTGAACACTCAATCTTGAGAAGCTTCCATGCGGGTCCGACGTATTTCATTTACTTGATAGAACTTCAAGTCCAACGTCGAAGGGTACATTGGATAATTTTGAAATGTGATTTTAATATAATATCTGATTACATATAGTTACAATAATATAATCAGAACACAACGTTGTTATAAATTACCATTAGGCACCTATAATTATTGTAATTGTAGTAAATATTCCTACATAATTAGGCCTTACAAGATAACCTTCAATAATATTAATTTATATATATTAAATATATTTGATATCATAAAATTATTTATAGAAATTCTTCCTTAATTACTAACCTCATCCCAAATTAATTGGTGACGCAAAATAACATTATAGCCGGAGTGTTCAAAATCCAATCCATCAAAATTGATCGATCCAATCCAATTCAATACATTTTTAATTGGATTTAGTCAGTTTGCGAATTGGTTTGGATTTTATTAAAAAAAAAAACAAAACAAAACAAAATCAGTTGGGGGATTGTACGACGAAAATCTGCATAAAACCGATCCAATCCAAATAAAAATTAATAGTCCAAAAAAAAGGCAGTCAATTTAACTATGTTAATCCAAAATTTGCATGAAATACAAATAGTCTTTACCCAAAAAGAATAATCTTAAAATAATGAGGTATATTTCTAGTTTTTTTTCCTTATATCATATTGATTAGATTTATGTATTTTTATCAAATAATATATTTGATTAAACGTTTATTAATATTGGATTGGATAAGACTTTTGCTTTTTGATATTAGATTAGATTAAATTGGATCTTAATTATTTCTTATTGGATCCAATACGATTAGATTTTCGATCTTGACTGGATTATATTGGATTGAAAATTCTGCGAACCGATTAATATCAAATTTGATTGGTTTGTAGCTAAATTTATTGGAATAAGAATGAGTTTATTGTCATTTTTTAAACCATGAATGGTTCATGAAGATGAGATCAAACATCAANTGGGGGTAGATCATTTCCCTAATAATTAATTTAATGGTAAAAGAATTAGAAACAAAACAAAATAGCATAAAGGGCCAAAATCAAAACAATACGACAAATTTTAAGGTATCAAATCGTTCTCAAAGCAACAAAGACTTCACCTCCTCCCAAAACGAAACGAAATTAAATTATTAAAGCAAAGCAAAGCAATCTACTCCTTTCTCGAACCATCACC
>JANLJB010003075.1:2178-68812 GCA_026212285.1 Bursera cuneata
CTCGTCTGCATTCAACAGAACGACCCATTGGAGGCAAATAGATGTTGAACCCAAAAAATTTTAAAAAACCTTTTTTTTATTTAAAAAAAATCATTTTTTTTAACAGTCGCCGAGACATGAGTCGCAGATGATGGGAAAGTCTGAGCGCTCCCAACCTTCGGCCTCGTAATCTCTTAACAGTCGGTGGGCCATTTCTCACTGTATAAGATTAAGATTAACTAACACGACGCGACCAAAAAAAAAAAAAAAACACCAAACACACACACTTCTCTTTCTGAGTGAAGGATGAGACTGACAAACTCGAACCCGGCTCAAGTCTATTTTTTTAACAAGCTTATGTAGTCATTAGATCCGAATCCTTATGGCACTCGAATCCTGCTCAAGTTTTAAGTTTTTTTTTTTTTTTTTTTTTTTTTTTTTTAAAAGCGGGGNAATCCTTCTCAATTATTTTTTTTTTTTTTTTTTTTTTTTTAACAAGCGGGGTAAATACATAGTAATTAGATCCGAATCCTTATGGTAAAAGGATATATTAATAGCTAGCAAATAAAAAAATTCTAATTAAATAAATATTTATTTCTTCAAAAAAAAATTAAATGTAAGCAAGGTTAAACTATTTAATTAAAAGTGCAGGAGAAATATCTATCACTTTTATAACAACCCTTTTTAATTCCTAAAATACTCTTTCATGTATTTTAATTTTTCGTTTATTTTCTCCGTATTCTACCCTCATAATTCTTTAAAATTTCAATAATCTATAATTTAAATCTTTTCTATGACATATAAATTGTTTATTATTTCAAGACAATCAGTAGTATCATATCATTATATAACTTTGATTGTAAAGATAAATTGTATATATAATGTTACTTAAATTTTATATTTTCAAAATAAAAAATGCATGACTGTGAAACTAAGAGATTTACCAACTTTTATAATAAAACATATTTAGTATTGCCTTAGATTACATATTAGCGAATAAGTTATAAGTCTTGGCATCGAGAATTATTTGTCGAACTGATGCTGCAGCCCCAACCACTACCAACCCTGAGGATACGCCTGCTATCAAAGTGTTTCCCCAAAATATTATGCTCTGTTTGGATGGCTTGAAAGTCACATTGTAGAATACCATTGGCAAAATGAAGTCCAGGGGAATGCATCCAAATGCTCCAAACAGTGCCATGATGTCTCCAAAGAAAGGTAACATTGCAGCAAAAGTTGTGGCAATGATCAAAGAAAGCGTCCGGAATACTAGCCTTGGTATTACATTTCGAATTGAGAATTGATCCATCTTGGGATTTGCAAACCATTTCTCAAAAACTTCATTTGTTGGCTGCATGTAAATCTGCAATAACCTTTGTAGTATGATAAAACTACTTAATGTGTAACTATGTTGAAGGACTCATTAATTGTTACTCTATTTCAGGTTCTCAAAAAAAGTCCTTCGTATGCAAAGTTTGTATTCGAATTTTTACTATTTGAAGTGATATAACATTTGGATTTCACTTTTCAGAACAGAGTTGGGACTTGGGGATTCAAGGGTAGTTTAAAATTTCATTCTTTCTTCGGTTTTGTCTTTGAGTGACTATGGACATGTATTATCAGAAGCAATTACTATTGATAGAAATAAGCAGCTCTTACCACAGTGATAGCAACTAGTTGCAAAAGAGTGAAGATGTTGATCATCAGAAGAAACCAAACGGGCAGCAACGGCTTTTCATCACCCATAAAATTGGTAAGAATTGTTGGCATAGCTTGATTTCCAAATGCCCAATACCCGGAAATTGCGACGCTGAAAAATGTGGCAACTATGACAGCATAACAGATGCATAAACCTTTGAACATCTTGCCCTTGACTGGAGGTGCTATAGTTGCCTGTGAAAGGAAAGGTTTAATGCTATTAGTTCCGTTTAATCAGCTTGATTGACTTATATTAGCACTTTTGTTGAATTTCTGCAAGTTTGAGAAATGAACTTTAGAAGCCTTGGAAGTTTAAGAATGTTAAGGAATCTATTCATTTCAAAGCTCTAAGTTATCATGTATAATCACATCAATCCCAGTCACTGTACGTTCTATTTAGGTTCAATAGATCTTAAAATCAAATGTATGTTGTATGCGAGAAGTCGGTTAGACCTAATTTTTTTAGTACGGACTGGAGAAGTGAAGGGAAAACCTGGATTTCTGGAATAATTCCACTTGCATATGTTGTAGAGATGATTGATATAGCATTAAAAGCACCAAAAATGCGATTCAGTTGAGATCCATTTCTGGAATAGTCCCTTGCGGGTGCATTCTTGGACTCTCCTGAGAGATAAAAACTTTGTTTAAAACACACATTATGTACAAAATAGCCTCTCTAGTTGTCATCTTCTGCGTTTCTGCTTACCAACGTAAATGGAACCAATGGTAGCACAAGTGCCATAAGCAAGACAGAGGACTAAGGAGACGAGGTTGACGTGCCTCAGAGAGTGGAAAGATGGCATTTGTGCCAAAATTAAGGGTACAGCTGAAAAAATGATTATGAATTGGTATAGCTGCATCGTTCCTTTTGGGTGGTAGAGCTTGTAAATGAACTGCAAAAAGTAATGCATAGGAAAATTTACATTACTACTCTTGCTTCTCTAAATATATTGAATACAATTTGTCTTCGCTTTTGCCAAATCACAAAAGAATTATACTCCCAATTGGATCCGAAAAGCTTTTGATAAGTGTTTTTCCAAAAATTGTTTGCTTCAATATAATGTCAAATGTTCTCTCGAGGAAAATTAGATACTGACCTTGAGGCTCTGCCCACCAAGAAGAGTACAGCCAATAACAGCACCATAACATATAGCAAACTGAAGTGGTGCTACAAGAAACTTGCCCCACCCAGGTCCTGTCAATTTTCATCACCAATTACTTTCCATAAATTAACTTGGTTCTGTTGATGTTATTTTCATAGAAAGCAACAACTAACCTAAAATGTCTCTGGCCATGTCCCTGAACCGAAGCTGACGTTTCCCTAGTTGAGCATGATGCTCCAAAACCACAGAAAGGAGATTGTATGAATAGAAAGTCACTAGAGCTGCAAGAGTCACACTTAGAACTCCAGGAATCCAGCCTAACAAGGCCAGAGTAAAGGGAAGACTGAAAATCACAGGACCAACTATTGATGTTGTCAAATGATATCCACAGTGCAACCATGATCCTAAAATCAATTACCAATTGCACCCACTTTCAGAAAACAAAAATACACAATTCACGTTAGAACTTTTGATTTAAAACAAGGAACAGATTTTCAACTACTTATTTATCTTATTCCAAAATTATAGAGTTGCAGAGTTGGCCGTGCAAAATATTATTTTTTGACTTAAATCTTATCTATTAAATCAAAAGGTTGTTTTAATAAAAAAATTCTAAGTCAGAATGTCCCAAAGATTAGTATATTTTTCTTTCCGAATTTTAAGGTTATACTCTGCTCTGGGAAGCATATGAGGTAGTTGTTTAGAGAATTTGAGACTCAGATTCTATTTCTTACCTTTGAACCTAAACTTTTAAAAAGAAGAAAAATGTAGAATTTAGAATATTCGAAAAGTTTAAAGAGAGTAAAACTTAATTTTCCATCATTTCTTCCCTCACTAACCTCTTGACTTGAGGACGAACAAAGCTCCAGCATCAAGCTCTTGTGGTGAAGCAATGAAGCATGTTTCTTTATCAGTTGCTGATACACTCAGGGAACTTGGAACTACGGTAGTTCCCATCCCCCTCTAACTAAAACTTTTGTGCAGAAAGTATCTGTGTAATGAGAAATCAATTATAGAAGAAAAATAGATTTTTTTTTTCCGCTGTCAGTTGAAAACTGTATTGTTCTTCTTCTTTTTTTCCCTTTTACTGTCAATTGAAAACTGCATTGTTCTGTTTCGAGGAAAGTGGAATGCATATTTTAGTATAGTATTTATGAGTTTTCTCCAACTGTTTCTTTGTCTTTTGCATGAACTTCTGAGCCAAAAACAAGAAAGCAAACGTTGGTGTTCCGATATTAGCAATGGCGGTCAAATTCGTCTGCTGTATTTTATAAAAAGCACTTTAAGTGGAAACATATCACTGCCATTTGCGATTTAAAAATTCTTTCAGCACTCATCATTACTTAGATACGAAACTCCAACTTTGTCTCATCAATAAAAAACGTCTATTTTCTATTTATTTATTTCTGGAAAACAGTTATTCTATTTTTACCACTAGACACTTCAGTTTAATTACTTTTTTTTCCAGATAAAAATTATCTTCCTAGAGAATCTGTTGCTGCTGATATTTTATAAGTTTAAATTGTACTACTTGAGATTGAGGGTGTTTTTTAGTGTGATTTTAGCATTGTCATACTTACTCTCAAACTCGAAAATTTCATTTTCCTTTACTTTCTTTCCTCAGAAATTTGGTTTCTGCAACAAATTATAAAAAGAAAAAACAGTTTGCTTGGTTGATATTTGATGGCATCTATGTTTCTGGGGTCTCAATGGATCCGTTCTATCCTTAAGGATTAGTATGGATACTTACTTCTTGAGATGAATTTATTTCCATTCTGCTAACAATATTTGAGTACACAATCTCATTGTTAGCATTACATATTAGCGAACAAGTTATACATCTTGGCATCAAGAACGATTTGTCGAACCGATGCTACTGACCCCACTCCTACCAACCCTGAGGATACAACTGCTATCAATGTGTTTCCCCAAAATATTATGCTCTGGGTGGATGGCTTGAAAGTCACGTTGTAGAAAACCATTGGCAAAATGAAATCTAGAGGAATGCAGCCAAATGCTCCAAACAGTGCCATTATGTCTCCAAAGAAAGGTAACATTGCTGCAAAAAAAGTGGCTGTGATCACTGAAAGTGACCGGAATATCAGTCTTGGTATGACATTGTGAATAGAGAATTGATCCATCTTGGGGTTTGCAAACCAATTTTCAAACACTTCATTTGTTGGTTGCAAGTAAATCTGCGGCAAAAAATTCAGTTGTTATTACGATGGACACTTCACTAGGAATCACTAGTAATGCTCGAAATGAGCAGCTCTTACCACAGTGATGGCAACTAGTTGCATAAGAGTGAAGATGTTTGTCATCAAAAGAAACCAAGTGGGCAGCAACGGCTTTTCATCACCCATAAAATTAGTAATAATTGTTGGCAGAGCTTGATTACCAAATGCCCAATACCCAGAGATCCCAACGCTGAAATATGTGGTGACTATGACAGCGTAACAAATCCATAGGCCTTTGAACATCTTGCCCTTGACTGGGGCTGCGATAGTTGCCTGTGAAAGGGCAGAATGTTCTGTTAAAAATGCTGCAAGTTGGAGGTATTTGAAGTTTAAGATGCTGGAAAAATTTCATGCTGTTCTGATAAAATCTTTTCACACCCGGAAAGAGGAAATGAAGTGAAAACCTGAATTTCAGGGATAATTCCACTTGCATATGTGGTAGAGATGATTGATATACCATTGAAAGCACCGAAAATTCGATCAATTAGAGATCCATCTATAGAATAGTTCCTAAGAGGAGCACTCTTGGAATGTCCTGAGAGATGAAAGCTTTATGCATAAGAAACACATTAATATAAACTGGAACGTCTTTGTTTAATATATATCCTGTCAGGTTCTGCTTACCAATGTATATGGAACCGGCGGCAACACAAATGCTGTAAGCGAGACAGAGGACTAAAGAGACAAGGTTGATGTGCCTCAGGGAGTGGAAAGATGGCATTTGTGCCAAAATTAAGGGCACAGCTGAGAAAATTGTTATGAATTGGTACAGCTGCATTGTTCCTTGGGGTTGGTAGAGCAAGTAAATGAACTGCAACATGTAAATTGTAATTCGCATGATAAATTAAATAAACACTCGACAGATATTTCTTTAAATGGCACCTTTAAATGCTTTTACATTGAGCACTTTAATTACTCACAAACTCATCCTGTGTGTGGTAACATTCCCAAATATCCTCGCAGTAAATTACAAACTAACCTTGAGACTCTGCCCTCCAAGAAGAGTGCAGGCAATTACAGCTCCATAGCATATTGCAAACTGAAGTGGCGCTACAAAAAACTTGCTCCATCCAGGTCCTGTCAAGTTACATAATTAGTTACTTTCTGTCAATTAAATTTGTTCTATTGCTTCCAAAAATTGTGTTCAGATATGGATATATTCTTTCAGTAACCTAAAATGTCTCTAGCCATGTCCCTGAACCGAAGCTGACGCTTCCCAAGTTGTGCATGGTGCTCCAAAACCAGAGAAAGAAGATTGTAAGAATAGAAAGTCACCAGGGCTGCCAGAGTCACAGTTAGAACTCCAGGAACCCAGCCTAACAAGGCCAGAGCGAAGGGAAGACTGAAAATCACAGGACCAACAATTGATGTTGTCAAATGGTATCCACAGTGCAGCCATGATCCTACAGCCAATTACACGAACTGTCAGAAAAGAAACTTATACATTCTTATTAATCAATTCATAATCAAAATTGAAAAAGAAAAGTAATTATGGAACTTAATCCTTTACAAAGAATAGAAGTTGTCATCCTATCACTCACTAACCTCTTGACTTGAGGACAAATAAAGCTCCAGCATCAAGCTCTTTTGGAGAATCAATGATGCCCGTTTCTTTATCGGCTATCATTATATTCATGGAGCTTGGAACCACAGTTCCCATGTCTTTTACAAGTAACTAAGTTGTGTACAGAAAGTATTTATGCAATGAAAGATATAGTATCCGGGTTCTGGAGATAATATGCAGAACGCAAGCTTAGTCAATGGTCACCTTCGCCTGCTAAAGATATTTATAAATGATGCAAGATACAAGCTGAAAGTCAATTCGGTAGGAAAAGTTGTCCATTTCAACGTCAAGAATTTTGTTAACAAAGTGCAAGACTGTTAGTTGAACAGTCGCTTAATCATTTCCTGAAGAAACTGAAACGTGCAAGGAAATGCATATTTTACTTAATTATTTATAAACTTTTTAACCTTTTATATTTTATATTATTATTATTATTGAATTTCTGAAAAAAGAAACAGTATTTAAGCAGAGAATCAGTTTGTCTGTTGTTAGTTATCAGAAATGGAAGTCAAATTTTTCTACAGCTTTTTTAAATCATATTTTTATTATGTGGGATGTCCCTATCATGTGATATGAGTATAGATTCTTTGACTTGTATACTAAGATACCGGACTTTGTACGTTGTTAAATGTCATTAATCATAAAATATCTATTTTCTTTTTTATTATTATTTATCTTTTTGGCCGGTACTGGTAACTTATAATATATATGGTAAAGAGAGCGTGAATATCTTTTAAAGTAAATGTTGTTTATAAATGCATTTTTGTTAATTTTAAATATCAACTGTAGGAAAAAATAAGATAAATNAGAATTTACAAAAATAACCAAACTCAAGAGAGATGTTTTGAAAAATAGTTAAGATTCTAAAAACTTTCATTACTTAATTAAAATTATTGATGGATTACGAGTCGACGGTCTAATCACAAGCAATGGTTCATTGGCCTATTACGGGTTAACAAGTTGACAGTTTTGGCTAAAAAGTTAAATAAAATTTTGGATTTACTATTTTTTAACTCATTTTTTTTAGATTTGGTTAATTTTTTTAATTAATGTAAGATTTTAAGTAACTATAAATTTGACTTAAGATATTATGTTANAAGATTTGTTTTGAAAAATCAGAGCCCCATATTCTAATATTGTAATACTAATAAGAATTTTGACAAGTTTGATTGGATTTGATCATCTTAATTAATAATCAATTAACGCTAATAAAAGATATCAAAGCCTTTTATGACATTTAACATCCTATTATCTAAAAGATTGTCTTAATGTGTACCTAAAGGCATATATTAAAATCTTAAATAATAATGTTTATTTTAATTACCTTGAAAATTGTATTTTTATAACAAACTTTATTAAATATAGTAAAACAATAAATTAAACATAATTTTCAAGATAGATTAATAACTTTAATAAAGAAATTCACATTTTTTTTTAAATTTAGGATACATTTTCAAACTAACTATTTTTAAATACATCTTAAAAGTTATACACGTAGATGCAATCACCTTGTTGCAACCTATCAATATCTAAATTCATTCTAAAATTTAATTTGAGAATGAAATTCATGAAACTTACCAAACTTTAGTAATGAAACTGCTTATTATCATGTAGTAAAAAGAAGATGAATAGCGATTTTCAGAGAAGATTTAATTTCTGATAAACAATAATAAACTACTATCATTAACATTAATTAATGATCTCTAGAATCTACCATTTATCAAACAAGCCATATGTGCTGGCATCAAGAATTGTCTGCCTAACTGACTATATTGCCCCAAGAACTGCTAGAGCTGAAAAGATTACAGAAATCAATGTGTTACACCAGAAATTCAGGTTTTGCTTAGAAGGCTTGAAGGTCACATTGCAGAAAATCATCGGCAAAATGAAGTCCAGTGGTAAACACCCAAATGCTCCAATTACTGGAGTTATGTCTCCAAAGAAAGGAAACATTGCTGCAAGAGTTATGGCTATGGCTACTGATAATGATCGAAAAAACAATCTTGGTAGTACATTGCGTTTCGAGAATTGATCAATCTTAGGGTCTGGAAACTTGCGCTCGAGCAGTTCATTTGTTAGCTGCAAGTTTACCTGCACCAAGCTTTTCAGCTACTCAAAACAAGCCTTATTTTCCTAAAAACTAAAGTTTTTATGTATGAGTTTAAGTTGAACATTTAAGCCTCAATAAACCCCAACACGTGCAAGGTTTTCACATGCACTTGTAACATAGACTGAACAAAGCCTTACATACCTCTCACTGCATACCTCTCATGTGCAAAGGTTTCATGTACATTCCTACCAATGAACAAGACTTACCACGCGGACAGCTGATAGCTGCAGGAGGGCAAAAACGTTCGTCATCGATAGAACCCAAGTGGGCAGTAGAGGCTTTTCACCAACCATAAAATTGCTAGAACTGTTACCTGTGCTTGATTGCCAAATGCCCAATACCCAGAGAGGGCAACACTAAAGAAGGTCAAGATTACCACAGCATAACTCAAACATAGTCCTTTGAACATTTTTCCCTTGACTGGAGGTGCTATAGTTGCCTGTAAAAAGAAATGTGTTAGCCATTTTGGTACCCTTTCCAAAACACCTATTTACAGCTAAAAATTGCTACATAACACTATTTGTTTGATATGGAAACTGTTTTATTACGATAAAAATTTTCCACTCAAACCTAGTTCAATGTCAAGCGCAAAATCATATATGATTGAAATACAAGATTCCAGGGTTTCTTTCCTTTCCCTTAAAATTTCCCCTCAACCAAAGTTACCAAACTATAAGCTGATTAGCCATGAACCTGAATTTCTGGAACAATTCCATTCCCATATGTTGTAGCAACAATTGCTATAGCATTGAAGGATCCGAAGACACGATTCTGTGCACTTCCTTTTACTGAATAGTTCTTTTTAGGTGCATTATTGGAATATCCTGTGGATGAAAAACTAAGTGTCCAAATAGAATTAAAACAGAATCATTCGTTATATGTTTCCTGAACCATACCAATGTATACTGAACCTGCCGCGGCACAAGCACTGTAAGCAAGACAGAGGACTAAAGAGACCAAGTTTATGTGTCTTAGGAAGTGGAAGGATGGGATCTGAGCCAATATTAGCATCAAAATGCCAAAAATCATGACAAATTGGTAGAGCTGCAAGGCTCCCTTCGGCCTAGAGAGCAAGTAAATAAACTGCAAAACAGCAAAATAGAGTAAGATCTATAACTAACTTGATAGTTCCCTGGTAACAAAGCCATTACTGGAAATAATAGCATGAGAGAGTTCGAGATAGTTCTTAATCTGTAAACCTCTGAGTTAAAGAACATATCTAAAAGTTCTTGGTTCATTTGGAATAATTTCCACATTGAATGAAGAGTATATCTGAAATATATTGTTTTGGTCAAAGACCATCGAAGTATGGTTTAGAAAGCAAATTATTCAAAGTCTTATTGCCAAATGTGAGAAGATGATCACCTTGAGGCTCTGCCCTCCAAGTAGAGTTGAAGCAACAGCAGCCCCATAGCATAGGCCAAACTGAATTGGACCTACAAAATATCTGCCCCATCGTGGTCCTAATGAATTAGATCATGAAATGATATGAATCAGTAACATTTTATTGTCTGAAAATTTTGGCCAAGATAATGGATTATGAGAACTTTTTAACAATGGATTTCTCCTTACAAACCATAGAAGGCAAAGAGAGCACAACTAAAATATGCTACACACGTAGAATATCTCTAGCCATGTCTCAGAATCAGAGCTGACGTTGTCCAACCTGTGCATGATGCTCCAAAACCACCGACAGAAGGTTATAGGAATAAAAGGTAACGACAGCTGAGAGGACCACACATAATATGCCGGCATACCAACCCATCAAGGACAACGCAAAGGGAAGACTCAGAAGTGCTGGAGCTACAATTGTTGTCGTCATGTGGTATCCACAGTGCAACCAGGAACCTGATACATCAGTTACCATTTTCCCATAATTAGATAAACATAACAATTTCATTCTTAAATTTCAGTACATAGATTGCTAACTATAACTTTCAACATATACATTTAAGAATTGATCACAGACTTCAAATAGTTTCAGAGAGAAAGAACAGGCCCGTCTACCAACCTCGTGATTTGAGCACAAACAAAGCTCCGGCATCGAGCTCTTTTGGAGGGTCAGGGACACAGTCTTCCTTGTAAGTAGTGGTAACATTCGTAGAATTTGGAATCTCAGCTGCCATCTCTAGCTCTTTTTCACTCTCTTTCAGTAGTGATCTAAGAAGTAAAAATTGTTTGCCTGCAATATTTAGTTCCCAAAGTTGATTGAAACAAGATGGACGTGTCCTGTTTGCACGTGCCTTGAGGTACAAGTTAAGAGAAATTTGATATATTCAAAACCTTATATTCGAAAATTATTCACATTATTACATTCCATGAATCATGCATGTATCACAGTAATACATCCCCATGAATCATGCATGTATCAGAAAAATACAATTGGTTGCGCAGTCAATAATCATTTTCTCTGCTAATACTAAAAAATTCTAATGTTGCGCTTAAAGTATTCAGTGTCGTGCAAAACTGAAATATCATGGAAACACTAAAGGATAAAAAGTTTAAGCGCCTTGTTTCAACCTTAGTTGACATCTGTTTTGGACTGTTCTGAGAAATTAGTTTTCTTGTGCAAGAAAGTCCAGTCAACGCTCAAGAAGCACATATTTTACGGGATATTTTTGACGACCCCCAACAAAATTTTTTCCATAGAAAAAATATATCCTCAAATAAACATAGAAACTATCCTAGTGTCCTCACCTCTTCTTCTTTGCTTCTTCTTTGTCTCTTCTTCTCGGTACTACCGCTTGACAAAATTATTGTCTTGATCTTCAAGAGGCATCTGAATAAGGTTAGATCCCAGCCCATTGCAATCATTATCTTCTTCATTTGTGGCGTTATCTTCTCTAAAATAATTATGTAATTATAAAATATAATATAATTAAAATAATAAAACTGTTCATCTCCATCAAAACTCTTCATTCAGAACCCATCTTCATCGAAACTCTTCGTCCATAACCCATCCACTCATTTTGTTTATCAAAATCCTTTGAAAGAAAACACTCAACTCTCTCTTTCTATGGTCTGTCAGTACACCTAGGCTTATACTAATCCAAGTCGCCACTGCTACCACATCAATTGCAAGTTGCGACTCTCTAAGCAGCTGCTACTCAATTGCCCAGTCACAATCCACCTTCGATTTCTCTCCCTCTGGTTCATGCCAGGCCAACCAGCACTCAAATCGTCGATTGCTTCGCTATCACCATTTAAATTCTCGGTTAAGGTACATTGTTGGTGATGCGATTTTTGGAATCTTTGAGCTATTGGGTAATTCTAAAATTCAACCTTTTGAGCATGATTGTCCACCAACCCATATTTACAGATCAAGCGCAACTGGGTCTTACGAGTTTCTTGAATAAAAAAAGGACATAGAGGCTAGTGTGCACAAAAAAAGGAAGAGAAATGAATTAATTGATTTATTCTTTGGTTTCTCTGGGTTTGTTTCTTCTCTTTGAAAAATTTGATTTGATTTGGATTTTTTTTTGTTTTTTTTTTGGGTTGCACACTTGGACGTGAATGGTGGTGATGAACGAAGTGAAGGGTTTGTCTTTTAATGTGTTGTTGATGAGCTAAACCGTGATTGTGGTATGTTGGTTAAATGAGGGGCTTGATGTCGTGGTATATGTAGTAAGACAGTTGAGACAATGCAGTGACGGTCTTGTGGTGGCTGTTATGGGGCTTGGGCTGGGATGAGGGGCTGTACGGTGTGTTTTGGTATGGCTATTGGCAGAGATTGTGGAGGGGCTGCAATCTAGCAACGATGGTGTAAAAGGATTATCTAATTAACGTCACAAATGAAGAGATAATGATTGTAATGGGCGGGGATCTAACCTTATTCAGATGCCTCTTGATCTTCAAGACAATAATAGAAGACGGTGGTACTAAGAGGAAGAGACGAAGAGGGAGTGGACGCTAAGCAAAGAAGAAGAGGTGAGGGCAATAGAGAATTCCAAGTTTATTTGAGGGTATTTATGTCTTTTTATGTCTTCCTATTGCAGTGCTGTTAGCTGGAGATGACAAGAGTTTAGTTTTGGGGGGTGTGCGGTAGTTTTCTATTTAGTGAGATGTCTTCAATCATTTTCGGGGTTTCGAGGTTTCGAGGGAATTACCCCATAATTTCTTGAGGTTTCGATGTGTTTTCATTGGTATGCTCACGAAGACGGATGAGCAACCCTAATCTTATAATAAGAAAATCAATTATCAAATGATTTGATCTGTTAATTCGGTTAATTTATTAATCGATTATAAATTAATTTTTTAATATAATTTAATTAAAAAATATCATAAGATTAAAAAAATTATTTATTTATTTATATTTTAACGTATAAATTAACAACACTTATTTATAATTATTTTATTTATTTAATAAAAATTAATCACTTATTTGATAACAAATTTTTGTATCAAGTATTGACACCAATAGTTACAAAACGAGATATTGACTTACTTATTTTATTAAAATTATTTTTTTAAATATATTTAATTATTAAAATATATTTTATTTATTAAATAATTTTAATAAATTAAATAAGTAAATTTTAATAAATAATTTCCTAAAAACTAAATAATTTTAGTAAGTAAAATTATTTTATAATTATCTAGTAAATTATTTAGTAAAATTTTTAAATTTACAAAAATTATATAGTGTATGTAATATATCTTTATTGTTTTTATAAATTTTTAAATATTTTATATTACTTCAGTAAATAAAATATCAATAATATCCTTATAATGTTAATTAGTTTCAAAATATTATAAAAAATGGAGTCTTTATGTTATTTTATAATTAATGGGTGAGTTTATTATTTTTTAATATATCAAGAGACGTTATGACATTTATCATGAATTTTTACTATAACACCATTAAATATAATTAACGAAAGTTAAGTTTTGGGGGATCAGTGTTAGTTTTATATTCAGTGAGATGTTTGACTTTCTTTTTAAATTTTTTTGGAGGGTTGAGAGTAAATACTACTATATTTTTTGTTGAAAGAAATGATGGAAAAAAAAAATGAGATGAAGAGAAAGATGAAAGAGAATTAAGAGAAGAGGTAAAACATTTAATGTTTGAGGAGAGAATATTGCTTAAAAGTTTGAAGGCTCAAGTAACCTGAACCATTAATTTCAATATATCTAATGGTTTATAATTTATGTATAAATTTGTATCTTATTAACCTGCCTATATATATATCTATATTTTTTATTTTTTCTCTTTCTAAAAAATTCGGAATAGTTTCAAATAAATATGAAGGGAGGAAATCAAATACCCAGATGATAAATTCACTAATAACGGTTATATGATTTTTGATGAAACAGAATCCATAGAAGTGGGTTTATCATGACTTTCTGGTTATGGAGACCTATTGCAGATGACTTTTTGTGTCCACTTCTGCTGCAATCAATAATGTCATTGCCATAATCAATTTGTATTTTCTAAACTCTCCAGACGGGATAGGCATAACGAAGGTTTCGTTAATCAATTTGCTCTGCTCAAAATAACCTTAATCTGTCTCATCTTCATGAATAGCTCCACGTGCTGTTTGCAGTAGTTGGCACATTGTTCACACATAAAAGACTGAAAACTTTTCAGGTATGGTCATTCCTGATTAACTGAAATAATAGTTATTATTACACAATAGCTTTACACATTAGCGAAGAAGCTGTAGGTGTTGGCATCAAGAACTATCTGCCTAATAGAGGAAATTGCTCCCAATACCCCTAACAATAAAAAGACTATAGCAATCACTGTGTTTCCCCAAAAAATTAGTCCCTGCTTGGAGGGCTTAAAAGTAACATTATAGAACACCATTGGCAAAACAAAGTCAAGGGGTATAAATCCAAATGCTCCAAGTACTGCATTCAGATCTCCGAAAAAGGGAAACATTGCAGCAACTGTTGTGGCTGCTACAACAGATAATGACCGGAAGAGCAACCTTGGCACTACATTGCGAATGGCAAATTGTTCAATTTTTGCATCTACAAACTTCTTTTCAAATGCTTCATTTGTTGGTTGCAAGTAAACCTGTAGCGACCCATGTAGTTCAGTGATGATATAATGCAAATTTAGTGAAGTAATAAACTTGATTAATGACAGACAAAAGGGAACAAATGGCAGACCAAACAATCAAAATCATCAACTGTAGCACATGTAACATATTAATATTCCAATTTTGACATGGCAGGTAATGAGCAAGTCTTACCACGGTGACAGCTGCCACTTGCAAGAGTGTGAAAACGTTAGTCATCAGGAGAAACCAAACGGGCAACAGAGGGTCATTATCTACTATAAAATTCTGTAGAACTATTCCTGGGGCCTGATTATTCCCAAATGCCCAATATCCAGAGATCGCAACGCTAAAAAATGTGGAGATTATAACAGCAAAACATACGCTTAGTCCCTTGAACATTTTGCCCTGCATTGGTGGTGCTATAGTTGCCTGCAAACAGAGGATTTTGAGATCTCTTTTGAACTAACAACAATATTTCATAAGAAGAAAGTTGTTACTCTAAATGCATTGAACTCCAATGATATAACAACTAATAGTTTGAATAGGAATTGGAGCATAAGCTGAAGAAATTTTAGTTTGCAAGTTCCAATTTTGTTAAGAAAATTAAAACAAAACCGTAGAACAGAAGATACTTATTCACTCCACAAACAAAAAGGATCACAAAAAAAACCTGTATCTCGGGAATAATTCCATTCCCATAAGTGGTGGCGATGATTGAAATGGCATTTAACGATCCAAAGACTCGATCCTGAACACTTCCCTTAATAGAGTAGTCCTTTGCAGGCGCATTCTTGGAATTTCCTGCAGGAGAAGCACATTTAATAATTATAGGAAATAGATTTCGGCCGAAGCTACTTTCATAACTGTTTGTCATTTCTTACCAATGTATATGGAACCACTAGTGGCACAAGCACTATAAGCAAGAGCAAGTATTAGAGAGACCAGGTTGATATGTCTTAGATTGTGGAAGGATGGAATTTGTGCCAATACCAGCATTAGTACACCGAAGATAATAACAAATTGGTAGAGCTGCAAGGTTCTACTTGTGGTAGAGAGCATGTATACACTCTGCAACAACAAAAAAATAAAAAATAAAAGAAATTAAAAAAAAAAAAACTCTTTGAGTTCATTTTACAGAAATTTAAAGCCATTTCAAAGTTTATAGAGAGGAAACGTGAAAAGATTCAAAGAAGACTCAGAAAATGGAGGAATTTCTATTATCGCTGATTTAGATTGAAAGCTATTATCTCTTCTGCTACTGTCTAGTTGTTTTATTAGAATTCAAAGGTGCTTTAGAGCTGTCGAGGACATCCTAGAGAGTTGATTCAAAAAAATTGTTTACTTTAGAAAGCAGCCCACTGCAGGCAACAGAACCAAGATATTGTTGGGCCAAGTTAACTATACCTCCTTGTATATGTTGTATTTATTCCACTTTCGGTGGACTAGCATAATGATTCTATCATTTTAAGAAAAAAAGTGGATAAATAATGGTTTATGTCAAACATTAGGGAGCAGAGCAGATGGTTAAGACTSKGTAATTTTGTAACAGAATATACACTAACCTTGAGGCTCTGCCCTCCAAGAAGAATACAAGCAATAACTGCACCATAGCATACGCCAAACTGAATAGGACCTACTAAGTATCTGCCCCATCCGGGCCCTACAATTGAGGACAAGAAGTTAGAACTGATCAAAGGGTTATCTTAACTAGGATGGTATGCCTGAGAGTATACTCCCAACACCTTTCAACCATGAATGAAGTTAAACTGACTGCAACTCAGGTGCCACAAAATTTATGTGTTAGTATGTTACCAACCTAAAATATCTCTTGCCATATCCCTAAAGCGGAGATGACGCTGTCCAAGCTGTGCATGGTGCTCCAAAACTAGTGACAGAAGGTTATAAGAGTAGAATGTAACCAAGGCTGACACAGTCAGGCACAGAACACCAGGAAACCAGCCCATCAAGGACAGTGCCAAGGGAAGACTAAGAAGTGCTGGAGCTACAATAGATGTTGTCAAATGGTATCCACAGTGCAACCATGAACCTGCAGCCATAACACAACTTCTTTATATGATTAGTACAGATGATAAGAACCCATCAATATCACCAATTCTTTACTTACCTCTGGATTTAAGCACAAAAAGTGCTCCAGCATCTAGTTGTTTTGGGAGGTTGGATCCTTCATCCATCTCTGTTTGAGATGCATTCATTGTACTGGGAAGAATGGTTCCCATCTCTCTCCCTGTCACAGTCTCTTTTTCCAAAGCCGCTCAATAATTATACAAGGCTGATTCCAATTTCCAAATACTAAGAATGGCATCTGTAGACTCTCTTTTATAGGATTACATAATTGAAATGGCATGTTCTATATTATAAATGTTAAGAGTCATAATAAAATTATGACTTTCAAATGGATGATTAATTAATAAATTAGAAAATTAGTAACCTAATTAGAAATTATGAATTCAACTTTTAATGAATTGATAAGACTAGGAAACTAGTTATTAAAAAGATAAATACTTATAAACTAAGTATTTCTTATCCTTGTAGGACCAATATATATAAATTTATAAGGAAAATTCATATGATCAAATTATACGTGGTAGAGAAAAAAGAGAGAATAAGAGAGTATTTTCTTAAATTTATTATTAGTTGTCTCCATATTAGAAATTAAAAGTACTAATCTCGTGAGCATAAGCTTGAAGCTAAACTATTTTAAATTTTATGATCTATTTTTTATTCTTTATTGTTTATTATTGTGGTTGTTGAGTTTAAATATCTTATTATAATCTCAACAATAAATATCGAACAAGAGAATGACGCCAACCGGCTCCACTGTTGCAGTGGTAAAATTCAATGTCATGAAAAGACTTTGATTAATAAAAAAGCAAACTGCTATGGCGTACTCGTAGAAATAAGCATCTCGACAAAAGCTGATGATAGGATACATTTCGTCTATATGCTAACTTTAGGGTGAGTGAAATGATAGATATAGGAGGAGTTCAAACTTTTCTGGTACCTTATCATGAGCTACAGACTTTTCAACTCCATTAGTTCACAGAAAATGAGAGAAAGGTGTTTTGTATTATAATAACTCGAATCTTGAGCTCTAATCTTAATGTTCGTCAGTCCCGAATTGACAACTACCCATGCATTCGTATAATAAGAACATACAAGGAATCTAATACTCGGCTCTAATAAATATGCATATTTATGTACTTTCTAATGCTCAACTGTAAGAATCTTTCTTAATCATATCATCTGAAAAAAACAATTGGTTGATTAGTCAATTATCTTCTTCTCTGCTAAGATTGAAAAAATTCTCATGTAGTGCTTAGTTTAAAGTATTCATTGCCGTGTAACGCTGAAGATATATTATGAGAACACTTCAACATCGAGTGTGTAATCTAAATTTGGGTGGCTTTTGTCTAATTTCTTTTTAGAATTAGGTTTTATGATTTATTTTTATTTAGGATTCTAGATGTACTTGACTTGGCTCTTACTAGAAATAGTAAATCTTTACATAAACTCATAAATATAGGAATTGAGAATTAGATTTAATTATAAAAATGAGAGAGAGGATAGACATAAGGAATAAATAACATTGTAGGGTTTTGACAAAGGTTATAAGATCTACTTATATTAGGCATTGTTTTATTAGACATAAGATAGTCCAGTTTGATGCATTATCTCTTATACTCTTATATATTTATGACATAATAGATTTATTTCTTCATCTAATATATTAGATATAATGTTGAACCATGTTAAATATTATGTCTTTTTGTGTTATTGAATTATTACTAATTTTAATATTAATATATTTTTATATAATTTTCTTACAGGAGCATCAGAACTAATCTATTTTCTTTGCATCATCTTTTGGACTGTTCTGGAAAATTAGTTTTATTGTGCAAGAAAGTCCAGTCAATAGTCAAGAAGCACATATTTTACCAATGCTTCTGTAATGGTTATTTTATGGAAAAACTCAAGCACGTCTTCATCGAAGATTTCATTGATTCACGGTATCTCGTGCATCATCAAAATGGATAAATTATTATTTCCAAAAGCAGAACAACCGTCTATGCGTAAGAAAAGTTTGTCAATTTACTCTGCTCAAAACAACCTTAATTTCATTCTCATCTTCATGAATACCTCCAGATTCTGTTTGCACTGGTTGGCACATTGTTCATACACAAAGACTAGAGAACTTTTCAGATACGGTCATTCCTGATTAACTGAAATAATGTTTTTTGCTACAGATTAGCGAAGAAGCTGTAGGTGTTAGCATCAAGAACTGTCTGCCGAAAAGAGGAAATTACTCTCAACATCCCTACAACTGAAAAGATTGCAACCAACGTGTTTCCCCAAAAAATTAGTCCCTGCTTGGAGGGCTTAAAAATAACATTATAAAAGACCAATGGCAAAACAAGGTCAAGGGGTATGCATCCAAATGTTCCAATTACTGCATTAAGGTCTTCGAAAAAGGGAAACATTACAGCAATTATTGTTCCGATTACCACAGAAAATGAGTGGGAAATCAATCTTGGCACTACGTTGCGAATGGCGAATTGTTCACTGTTTGCATCTACCAACTTCTTTTCAAATGCTTCATTTGTTGGTTGCAAGTAAAACTGCAGTGACCTATGTAGTTCAGTGAAAAAAAATAAATAAATAACGCAGATAATGAAGTAACGAACTAGAAAAATGACAGACAAAAGGGAAGAAATGGCAGACCGAACAACCTAAATTATCAACTCTAGCTCATGTAACATATTAATGTTCCAATTTTGACATGGCAGCTAACAAACAAGTCTTACCATAGAGACAGCTGCTACTTGCAAGAGTGTAAAAACGTTAGTCACCAGAGAAACCAAATGGGCAACAGGGTCACCATCAACTATAAAATTCTGTAGACCTATTCCTGGGGCCTGATTATTCCCAAATGCCCAACATCCAGACTGTGCATAATCCTTCGAACAATTTTCCCTGCACGGGTGGCGTACATGCACCGAAATTTCTTTGAACCAACAGCGGTATTTTCATAAAAAGAAAGCTTTTTTACTCTAAATGCATCAACTCCAAAGATATAACAAGTAATAGTTTGAATAGGAATTGGACCATAGGCTGAAGAAAGGTTAGTTTGAAAACTCCAATATTGTTAAAAACATAAAGCAAATCCATACAATAGAAGATAGTGAATTCCTTTTGCTTATTCGCTCCACAAACAAAAGGGATCACGAGAAGCCTGTATCTCGGGAATAATTCCATTCCCGTAAGTGGTGGCGATGATTGATATTGCATTAAAAGATCCAAAGACTCGGTTCTGAACATTAGATGCATAACAATGAAGTAATGAACTTGATAGAAATGGCAGACCAAACAACCAAAGTTACGTACTCTAGCTCATGTGACATATTAATATTCCAATCTTGAGATGGCGGCAAAGAGCAAGTCCTACGACAGTGAGAGCTGCTATTTGCAAGAGTGCGAAAACTTTAGTCATCAAGAAAAACCAAACGGGCAACAGAGGGTCATCATCAACTATAAAATTCTGTAGAACAATTCCTGGGGCCTGGGTATTCCCAAATGCCCAATATCCACGGATCGTAACACTGAAATATGTGGAGATTATAACAGCAAAACGAAAGCATAGTCCTTTGAATATTTTTCCCTGCACTGGTGGTGCTATAGTTGCCTGCATACAATATTTCATAACAAGAAAGTTGTTACTCTAAATGCATTGAGATCCACTGATATAACAAGTAATCGTTCGGATAGGATTTGGAAGATACGCTGAAGAAAGTTAGTTAGCAAATTCCAATTTTAATGAAAAATTAAAGCAAATCCATACAACAGAAGATATTGAGTTCCTTTTGCTTATTCACTCCACAAACAATAGGGTTCATAAAAAACCTGCATCTCGGGGATAATTCCATTCCCTTAAGAGGTGGCGATGATTGAAATGGCATTAAATGATCCAAAAACTCGATTCTGAACACTTCCGTTAATAGAGTAGTCCTTTGCAGGAGCATTCATGGATTTGCCTGCGAAGATGATCACATTTAGTTAAAGCCTATAGGTAATAGAGGTATATAAGCTACTTTCATAATTGTTCTGTCATTTCTTACCAACGTATATGGAACCAGCTGTTGCACAAGCACTATGAGCAAGAGCAAGGATTAGAGACACTAGACTGGTATGTCTCAGATTGTGGAAGGATGGAATTTGTGCCAATACTAGCATTAGTACACCAAAGATAACAACAATTTGGTAGAGCTGCATGGTTCTAGAGAGCATGTATATACTCTGCTGCGAGAGAGAAAAAAAAAAAAAACCTTAGGTTAATAATTTATATAAAATAAACCTGAAAGAAAACCCGGAAAATGAAAAAGTATATTGAAAGTTATCATCTCTTCACAAGAGTCTAGTAGTTTTTAAAAAATTAGAAGAAGATTTAGAGCTCTCCAAGACATCCTACAGAATAGGATTCAAAAATTGAGGATACTAGTAACACTCTTTTCCTCACCTCGTTTCTCATTTTCTAGCTTTTTATGTTGACAAATAAATTTTAATTATCACGGAGTTGAATTAATGATCCATTTGTCATTATAATTTAGCCGGGAGTAAAAAGTAAAAAAGAAGTTGCTAGCATTCTTTTCTTTAAAAAAAAATATAGGAAGCAGCCCTGAAGTAAGCCACTGATTGGCCAAGTTACCAATACCACTTTGTATATGTACTGACCTTGAGGCTTGCCCTCTGTCAAGAATACAAGCAATAACTGCACCATAGCATACGCCGAACTGAACTGGACCTACAAAGTATCTGCCCCATCCCGGTCCGACCAATGAGGCCAAGAAGTTAGAACTGTTAAAACAGTGATCTTAACTAAGATTTTCATGCGAAAGAGTGTACTCCCAACACCTTTCACCTACGCATAAAGTTAAACTAGCTTTAACTCTAGTGCCACAAAATGTCTACCTTAGTATGTTACCAACCTAAAGTATCTCTTGCCATATCCCTAAAGCGGACTTGACGATGTCCAAGCTGTTCCTGTTGCTCTATAACTAGTGACAGAAGGTTATAAGAATAGAATGTAACCAGAGCTGAAACGGTCAGGCGTAAAACACCAGGAAACCAGCCCATCAAGGACAGTGCCAAGGAAGACTCAAAAGTATTGGAGCTACAATAGATGTTGTCAAATGGTATCCACAGTGCAACCATGAACCTGCAACCATAACAAAGCCATTTTACTTAATTAGATAAAGATAATTTGAATCAATCAATATCACCATTTCTTTACTTACCTCCGGATTTACGCACAAAAAGTGCTCCAGCATCGAGTTGTTTTGGAAAGTTGAACTCTTCTTCCTTTTCTGTTTGAGATGTATTCACTGAAGTGGGAAGAACGGTTCCCATCTCTCTCCCTGTCTCTCTTTTCCTGAACCGCTCAATAAATAATAAATATACAAGGTTGGATATTCCAAGTTCTGTGGATGGTATCTGTAGAATCTCTGTGATATGATATATAAATGAAATGACATCTTCTCATTTCCAGAGATATGTTATAAAGACAGAACAGGAGAGCAACCTCAACCGGTCAACACTGCCGCACTGGTAACATTCAATTTCATGTAAGAATTTGATTAATACAGAAGCACACTGCTTTGGACTACTTGTCGAATGTAAGCATCATGCAAGACAAAAGCTGATGATGAGATACATTTCGTCTTCATGTTAATTTACGGGTGAGAGAGATAATAAATACTGGAGTTGAAACTTTCGTAGGGCCTCAAGGCTACAACGAACTTGGGACTTTTCAGCTGCATTAGTTTGCATAGAAAATGAAAGAAAGGTGCTTTACTTCATAATTACTCGAATCTTGAGCTCTAATTTTAGTGTTCATCAATCCATGAATTTATATAATAAGAACAAGAAAGAATCTACAGTAGCAAGAGGTCAACATGCCACAATAATCGGTAAAGATTCAACGTGATTCCAAGCTTGGGCTAGAATACGGAAAGCAGCTTTGAACTTATTTCATCAATTATCTGATATGTGGCTGTGGGCATATGACAAAATGAAGGAGACTGACCATCAAAGGATCTCAATATACATAGAAATCGAACACCATCCATTTAATTTTAGGTTACTATTTTCTCTTCTTCTTCTTCTTTTCTATTTTAATAATTAGCCCATGTGGGTTTCGCAGATCCTCTAGCTTAAACAAGGGATGAAAGCTTCCCCTAAAATTCATTAAAACTATAAAAGTTATCAAAAACTTCTTTAATTATAAAAACATACGAGTCTTTTTTAATTTTTATAAGAGATAATATCACTTACTACCCTATGAGATTAGTTCTAATATTATGTAAGATGATCTTTGCGTATTAATATCATTTTTCTCCTTAACATACACGTCTTTATATCATTAACCACATTTAACCATTTTTGTTTATTTGACACTAAGAAAGGTAATATGGAAAATTGATCAAAAACAACACAAAATTATAGACAATACCCAATCAAACCCCATAAATAATTTCAATCAACAAAAACAATAAAATAAACCCAGCAGGAGCAAGAACCCCGCAACCACATCACCACGTTCTCTTCTCTCTTAAACTAAGCCCCAAACAACATGTTTAGAAAGAAAAATATTACTAAATCAAAGTGGAGAACATGAACCAAGCAGGCTACCAACACACCAGTGCAGCCACCATTAAAGTGACTGACTCAGCACTCATCAGCGGCCCTAATTTTCCATGACTTAGGCCTAACAACAGTCCGCCACCTGGGCCCAAAAAGTAAACGGGGAGCCCATTCCAAACCCATTTTTAATCACAAAAGTACTTAATGAGCTAAAATACCCTTAATACTCCTACAAACTACCATATTGCCACTGATCCCATACCTCACCTTAAGATTACATATAACTGTCAAAGACTCGAAGCTGCGAACGCCGTCTTCGCTCGAAGACGATCACTTCTCGCTCTCTCTCTATACATACAAACTCTACACACAGATTTACCCACACTTCCCGTAAAGCTTTTCAAGCTCTCTTGGCTTTCTGTTTTCCCTGAAGATGACAAAAGGTGACGATGCTGTGATGAGACGGAAGAACAAGGCCCGGAGGAAGAAACTTGATAAAAAAGGCTCTTCTTCTAATGTTTCTGCTCGTGTAGCCGCCGTTATCGCTGCCAAGAAGCGCCGTCAGTCTGGTAAACGTCGCCAGTGCCAGGTACGTCTTTGCCCACAAAGAAAAAACAGAGTTCGATGGCAGAGCCAAGAACCCATCTTTGATTTTTGTTCTTGTTGTTGGCTTATAGTGGAAAGCTTGTTTCAGTAACATAGTTGTTCATGCGTTTGACGTTTTGATTGATTGACATTTCTTTTTTTTCTTTTTTCTTTTTTTTTTTGGAAACAGAAAACTTTTTTTTTTCCATGAAGTTAATGTAGCTTTGTAGCTTTAATTTTATTTTTCTATTTAATCAGATTGCATGGTTATCTGGCTGTTGGATAAAGAACTTAGATTGAAGAGTTGATTTTGATTTGTGTTAATTAAATTGAAGGGAGACGGATATTTCTTTTTAGGAAACAAAATGCCTTCGTTTCTTAATGTTATATAGAAATGTAAAGTTGCCTCCTTTATTCTCTCTCCTCTTCTTGCCCCTCTTCTATGATCAAAATTGATGGTCATATGTTGGTAGTATGGAATTTGGTTCATGGCTGTAATTTGTTTTTGTGTGAAATTTTTGTAGTTTTTGTTATTTTTGTCGTTGATAACTTTTATGGTGTGAGAACATTTTGTTGTTTTTTGTAATATCGTTTCTACCGGATATGGGTTCTTCTTCTTTTTTGTTAATGATTTCGCGGAAAATGCATATTCTTATAGTGGAAAGTTCTCAAGTAAATATCATAATGACTTCATAGTTATATTACAGGGCATGTGCTTTAGCCTTCCCACCCCTGATGATCCCTTCAATGATAGGCATGGTAAAAAGGAACTCCAAACAAAGGAAACCAAGAAAAGAAAGCCTTTGCAAGTGAATAGGAAGGCATTTTTGACAGGGGAAACCGCTCCTTTAACAAACAGAACGCAAGACGAGAGTAATGCAATAGTAGATCATGTAGAACAAGTAAACAAGAAGGTTATAGGTTCAAAGACTAAACAGGAAAAACTGATGACATCTACTGGTAATGCAAGGCAGAGAAGCCCTATTAACTTGGGACAAACAGAGATTCTGCTGGATGCAAAAGGTGTTTCCAATGGTCATCAAGGACAAGCCTCTGAAAACTTGGATTGTCCATCAAAGTTTCTTATACTCTGCTTGAATGCCATAGAAAACACATTGCGTCATGAAGGTGCCTACAATGTTGTGGAAAAGCCTTTATTTGTCAGCCCTTGGGGAATTGAGTTCTGGAGATGTTATTCATCTGGAAAGGACATATTGGAGACAAGTGGATCTTCATCTACCATAGAGCAAATTTCATGGATCGTTTCTGCTGCGGCTGATAACATTGCAAGAAAGGAGAAAGAAGGTTTTTCTTTCATCAGCCCCTTCCTTTTATTCCTTGTACCATCTCAAGAAAAAGCTGTTAAGGTTTGTGTGCTAGTCTCTTCCTAGTATTCTCATTTTCTATTGTTTATTGCATTGATCTGGAACCTTATTTAATGTTAGTATTTTATGCTATAGTTGGTTGATTTTTCATGAAACACAATAGTATTTACTTGGGCACAGCTTTTGATTTTTATTGTTTGATAGTGACTTATTCCAAATACAATGAATGCAAGGCACGCTGCATCTCTTTGTTTCTCTTCACCATTTTTTATAAATAGATAATTGAAAAAATAAATTCATTTATGGTTCTATTTTGTGTACTTACAAACTCGCTTCGTTGGAGTTCAAATTTTTTTTGTTAATTGATTAAATGAGAAGATTGTGCTTAAATATGATAGACTTATTCTTTTATCCATTTGCTTGTTTAATGATTTTCCCTCAATCGGTCTCAGGTACGCTCTGTGTGCAAGCCTCTGAAGGCTCTTGGTATACATACTGTGAGTCTACATCCTAGTGCTGCCTTAGATCACCAGATTAAGGGGTAATTATATCTTCTAGACACAGCTTAATTTTATTCCAAGTTTTTAGTGCTTCTGATAGTGGACAGCATAATTTGCTGGTAGACAAGTTTGTCCATGCATTACGCCCATTTGCTGCTAGCCTGCTACATATTTCACCCAATTTGTGGAAATTGGACCTCTTTGCACCCTGATACCAATTTTCCATATATATGTATGCATGAAGATGTTGTCATTGTGTCTTTAAACATGTTTTTTAACTGCTTGAAATGATTTGAACTTAAGTTTGTTTTCTTCATTTCATTTCTCATTGAAGATGTTCTTTGTGGTGTAGTCTGAAGAGTTGTGAGCCAGAGTTTCTTGTTTCTACTCCTGAGAGACTTCTTGAGCTTGTTTCTTTGAAGGCCATAGATATATCCCGGGTCTCCTTGCTGGTACTGCTTAAATACTTTTATATGTTTTGGAAAATCAAATGCACTTTGTTTCTAATTTATTGTTCCTTATTTTCCTTTCATCCCTTATTAAGCTTTTAGAAAACTTGCAAAAAATTATGGAATGACAACAAATAGAATTATGGTTTACTTACCTAACATTTTTTTTAATCTTTTAACAATTATAATTAAGTATCCTTCTTTTTTATGTCTTCTTTGTGGATAAAGGACCCTCCTGTTGGCAGTCTTCTGCTGCATCCTACAAAAATTTTCATGCATTGCATGTAATATGGCTCTTTACTCAAGCAAGTAAAAGATGCCCTGCTATCTATATGAATATTAGAATGTATAATATTCCTATTATCCCTCATGTGCACACACACCAATACTGATTTAAGTTAAGTTGTCTCTGTTATTAATTTGACAGATATATGTATATATACGCATATTTCAAGACTAAGCAGGGATTATGTATCAGATTTTTGCTATCATAAACGCACTTAGTCTTAGTGTGCCCTGCTAAATTAATTCTGGGAAGATGGACAGTTGTGTTTAATTCAAAGTGGTAAAATTGCAACAATCATCTTCCCTATATCACAGCTTTTAAGGCATATATGTCCTATGGTTGTTGATATTCACATGGGCAACAAGGCCTTTTGACTTACTAAAATGGGCAGGTCAGAGTGTCTTGTTGTGAATCTCTCTCTTCCACACACTCATGTACTAATACTGATTTAAGTTGTCTCTGTTATAAATTCGACAGCCATATGTACATATGTATATATGTATGTATATATATATATATATCTATGTACATATATATATATGGGTCAGGCTATTGGGACTTAATTTTACCCATTATTTTCATAGCCATTGATTTACTACAATTCATGGATGAAAAAGAGAAGTTAAAAGGTAGGTCTTTTTTATGCCAACTCAGTAGCTCTTTCTACCATTAGATTAAAAAATCAACGGCTATAAAAATAGTGTGTAAAATTAAGTCAAAAAATTAAGTCTCAATAGCTTGAGTCTATATATATATATATATATATTTTTTTTTTTTTTTTTTTTTATTTATTGACTNAATTAAGTCTCAATAGCTTGAGTCTATATATATATATATATATATTTTTTTTTTTTTTTTTTTTTATTTCTTGACTGGGCAGGATTATGTATCAGATTGGTGCTATCATAAATGCACTTAGTCTTAGGTCCCCTGCTAAATCAATTCTGGGAAGATGGACAATTGTATTCTAATTTCAACTATTAAAATTGCGACAATCATCTTCCCCACATTGCTTTTAAGGCATATATGTACTGTGGTTGTCGATATTCACATGGACAAAAAATTGACTGTTCTCATGAACTTTCTCATGTTATTTGTCAATAGTAAAAATTTATGGAATACAGCTAAAAGTGAATCTTTAAGACATTCGCTACAATACAAACAAAGGATTTTACAAATTTATACTGGAAGTTTAATTCTGATATTTCTTGTATAAAATCCTTTCAAGTGTGTGAAATGTTGTGTAAGCTTAAATGAGACTGCAATCTCCTAATATAGTGAGAGGTTAAATTGGCTGTTTTTGTTCCGTTTAGAGTTGCTTGGTTTAGTCCATAATTTTGATGGCCAAAAATATTAAAACGTATAGTTAGTTGTAATTTTGTAGATTTGTAATGTATTCTTATTTCTTGCTTGACACTTAATAGGTTGTTGATGGACTAGAATCTCTTTGCAAGGGTGGTTTTCTTAGTAATGTAAATTCCATTAGGCAGTCTATTTCTGGGAAACCCCGCACTGTGGTTTTCAACGATTGCCTAAGTTATACCTCTGTTCCGGCAGTGCAAAATCTTCTGCCTGTATCAATCTCTAGATTATCTCTTAATGATTCCATTGCCAGTCAAAGTGCTTGTATCATCCAATCTGTAAATGTGTGTGCCTCAGAGGAAGAGAAGTTATTGAAGGTATGTACATTGATATGTCTAGACATTGTTTTCTCCAGTTGCTAAGTGGTGGAGCATCTTTTAGCATTTGAAACATATTTATTAAGTAATACATACTTTTTGCATCCTGAGTTACAATGTTGCATCTCTCCTTATTCGTGTTTTAGTGCCTGAAACAAATTAACAGAAAATAATTTAAAATGAAACTTTATATAATATACCTTGGCAACTATCTGGGCTTTCAAATGGATTCCCCACTGCAACCCGCACCCACGGTGATACTAGTGCATGGAGTGTTTTCTTTTTCATTTCCTAGTTTTCTGTTAATTTATTTTATTTATTTGATCGGATCAATATAACTGTGTATTGGCTGGTGGCAATTCCTCGGGACGCAATTTTCTTAATGCTTGTCATTTACGATTTTGCAGGGAGTCCAAGTTCTGGATCATACTTATGGCAATCATATTAGTTCTCAGCCTCTAAAGGTGCTATATGTTGTTGGGAAAGACAGCAAGTTTCAAAAATTAGTATTGACTCTTAACTCCAAGGGTTATTCCATCTCAACTAGTTCAAATTCTATTGCTTCTGAAATTAAGAATGGGTGAATCTTCAATCTTGTTATACATTTCTTTTTTATCAATAATATTAAAACAGTATTGATTGGAATTGGCAATTATACATTTGCTGGGTTCAAACTTTAGTTAGTCTTTTCCCGTGGTTAGTCAACAGATGACCGGTTTGTATTGGGATTAAATTTTTACTGTAAATGCTTTTCGCCTCTATTTTGATTCTCTCTTGATGCTTGGATCCAGAAGGGACAAATTAGTTTTACATAAGATTAGAAAGTTTGGTTGTACTCAACCATGATTGCTTTGATGGTAATGAAATTACGGAGGTACACCAGAAAGTAGTAACTAAAGATTGCCTGCGATTTGCAAATTGCAAATATGTCACTTACTATGTGCTCTATACTATTTGATACATGTAACGTAACTGAACTACCATTTTTTTCTCTGTTTTCCAGTCTGGATGCTGACAACAGAATAAGACCTGCTGTTTCAATAATCGATAAGGAGCAAATCAATGCAACCAAGATAGAGGAATATGAAGTCGTAGTAATTGCAGATTTTGTTATTTCAATTGAGAATTATGTTGAAATTCTGACGAGAATGGCCCGTCATACTGTCAGTGGCGTATTGCATAGCTTCTTCACAAAAGATGATGCCCAACATGTGGGACAATTGATTGAAATCCTTGAACAATGTGGGCAGGCTGTGCCTGAAGCTCTAAGAGACTTGTGTCCCACATCACCCATGTTGATGTTGGAATCCTGAAGTTTTGCCGGAAATCGATATTGATATAGCTTTGCCAATGATTAGACAAAGAGGTTTACTACGTGTCGCATCAAGATGATTGCTTGAAAATTTTGAGGTGAAAAAAGGTATTAGAGGCTGAATTTGCAGAAATTATCAAAGAAAATCCGATAAGAGCAGATTGATTCATCGCATTGGAAAATCAATCATTGGAAACAGAATGAACATTCATGCGTTCTGTTCTGGGTACATTGCAATTTTTTGTTCATTGCCAGATACTTGATTAAAGTTTTGGCCCTTTCCAATCAAACCCATAATATTGCTGGAGCGATTTTTACTGCGAGGTGCATTTCCTATACTTGACCAGAAAAGCGATGGCTATAAATTCATTTTCTGTCTTCTAAGACTCAGTTTGGGGTTTTGAGTTAGTCACTTTCCAAGCCACGAAGCTGCACATATTTGTTGCTCTCTAATGAATTTACCAATTTTTTTTTTTTTTAAATAATTTCAGCTTTGAAGTATCATTCTGGCATTCACATGCTAAGCCACACGAGAAATTAAGCCTTGAAATTTCAATTAACTGGAATATTTGAAGTCTTAATTGCAAGGGAAACACTTTGATTCTTTGTGATCGTATCGAATAAGATCACAAGAGAAGTGTTAGCGACAGTCACTGATTATCCATGTTAGTTTCCTATACACTACGAATACTTAAAATTTTCGATATATTCTCTTATAATGGTAGGGGGGGCTTTTTTTTTTTTCTTTTTTTTTTTCTTTTGACCCCCTAACACCTCTCAAACTTTCGTCGAGATCCGCCCCAATGAAAGAACAATGATAATAAAAACATGCACACGAAAATTGTAATAAACATCCTAATGTGTCCTAGTAGTTAGAGATTGATGAATGATGATCGTATCAGCACTCTACAAAACAAAACTCAATCAAATCTGAATGAAAGCAATGCTAGCCACATATGTGTTCCCAACTAAACTACCACTTGTATCATCAGGGACAGACTGAGAAAAGAGGGTCCATATACAGAATTGAAAGCCAATAAATAATGTTGGTGAAGATTTGGGTGCGATGCATTATCTCAGACAACTGAAACTGGGTTTCTCGGTATCTTCTGGTTGTGTACTTTGTGACTTCTTTAAGCATCTTGACCTAATATTTTGCCAATAAAAATGTTCTTCCCCAATGATTGGTTGCTCAAGAATGATCGTCGATGGTATTGTACACACACCAAATTGTACTAAAATGATGTGCCATCAACCATGACCAGGTGACCCTAATATACATTATATATTAAGAAAAAAAATGAGATCAATGCTTACTATTAGTCATGATGTTTGCTTTACTTCTCTTTCTAAAATTCTTCGAATGTATTTGTTGCTTGGAATTGGACACTGCACCTCACTCCTATCTAACACTCTTTATAAACTTAACTCTCAATGTTGGCCAAACATTTCTCTACATTCTCAGTCTAATAATTAATGCCCCAGTGCTGAAATGACCCTACAAACTCTCCACATCTCTCCTATAATAAGGACACTGTGCCCTTAATTAAACTAGTCAAAATCATGGTCTACGGAATTAGGTGCCCAATGTAACAGACCAGCGGTAGCAGCCACTTGGGACTTCCAACTTTCTTTCTTTCTTTCTAATCATGATTCTATTCATTTCATTTGGGTTCATTCACTTTTCATTCCCCGTTTCGTCTTCACAGTAATCAAAAACAATTTGCATGATACAATCTTCCTTTCCATAATTGAACCATTATGATTAACTAGCTTTCCCCTTCCAAAGTGTAAGTGCAATTATACTTAGCTTTCATTATTAAATTGTAAAGAAGAAAGTTGAGTGATCTTCTTGGTAAGATCACCAAATTAAGCATCCGATACCCATTAATTTCTGTGGTCATCACAAACATCGAACAAGTGGCGTTGACATCAGTTTTGGTCATTTTTTATATAGCTAGAAATCATTATATCATTCTGTTAATATCTCCGAATAAAAAAACTTGGACCCATTGAAGTGAAACAGTCATTCACAAATTCTTTCGATGTTCATCTTATTCACAGAATTTTCCATGAATGTGATCTTTCTCTCCAATTTCCTTTGTAGAAGGTAGAATCATGGCTTCAAGCACATCAAACTTGATTCTATGTCAGCTCGAGGAGCCACATTGAAAATGTGCAAAAAGGACTTTCAATTTTATTTCTATCATTTTTAAAGAAATAATTTTGGTCCCAGCTTGGCGATGTTTGTGTCGGTGAAATAAGATATTATTATCGGGAATCGTCAATGGACATGCTTGTAATAAAGAAAGGGTTAATGCTTCTTGTTTCCAAGGAAGGAGGGCTCTACACTTTGGAATATTAATATAGGATATTCTCTTCTCTTTATTTACAATAATGTGTTTTTTCTCATGGTTGGGCTGTCAATCTTTGACAGGCAATCTACCTAATTCTTCAAAATTAATATATTTTACTTTAGATTTCAAATTCATTAATTTCTGAGTAATCTTAACCGTTGGATTTTGGCCCTTTCAAACCTGAACACAATTTCAACTTAAAACATGCAATGTAATCCTTCTCCATTGTTAGGTTAACTCGTGTTAATTGATTTTCAAAAGCAAACAATTTGTTTGGAATTGAATTATTATGAGAGTCTTGCTATTAGGTGAGAACTCAAGACTATAATCATTCTCACTTTTTTCAATGCCTTCATGATTGACAATCAATTCCTATTATTCTCGAGTTTGCAAGTAAACAAATATTGAAAAGTTGTAGTTCTACAAAAGAAGAAACATTATGAATTCCATGCCGACAATTGATGTCTTTAATTTAATTATATAAATTATGAGTCAAACTCTTCAACCTCTTCTGTATGAATCATCTCTTGAATATATTTTTATTAATTATACAATGGAAAATGCTAGTCCAACTACCATTTTCTCCTTTTTTTTATTAATCTTATTGGGCTTTTTTTGTTAAAAAAAATAAAAATACAAGGGCTTTTTATATCTATTTTTTAATTAAAAAATTAAAGAGATTTGTTTGGTCTGTATTGAGATGAATCAATTGTAAAAGAAGAAGTCCATGAGAGATTTTCTTAAAAAAGGGTTTTATGGGAGTTGGGGTCCAATGAAGTAGTTAGTGGAGATAATCTCTAAAGAGAAGAATCAAGTTCCTAGTACCACTACAAAGAGAACTAAGGTGAAATTCCCTAATCCACTCATTTCATCTTTTAACTTTTGCTTTCTCAGGACTCCCCATAATTAATTAATAACCTAAAAGTATATAATTAACACAATCAATTCAGACAAGTCTAATCCAAATAGGTAAGAGACCCTTTTGTTCTTCTGACGAATTTATATCAAAATTAACATCTTAAATACTCACCATTATTGCCTTTGATGTAAACTCAATTCTTTCAAAATTTGACCCAGAAAAAAGGAGTATATGAAATGAGGTATAGTAGCAGCAGCATTCATATAACAAAGGTGTTATGTCTATATCTAATTAATATGACCTTAAATAATTGATTAATTGACCCAAATCCGACCTCATCACAACATATATATCATTCCAATAATTTCTTATTTCGAACTATTAATCTTCGCGGGATATGGACCAAACTGTGTCACGACTATGAACCCAACTTATGTTAGTAAGAATCAAACCAAATCAAATGCGGATTCAAATCTCCCATATATTATTAAAAATAGATATGAATTAAATACTATAGATTTTCTCATAATTTACGTGTAAAATACTATCACAGTATAATACAAAGTCAGATTGTTGCAATATTCTTGCTTAAATCAAGTTCATGAAGATGACTATATATATATATATTAAGCCAGGTTTCCAGGATTAAATGATCATTATTTTTATTATCTCACACTTAAGGCATGAAAATCAGAATAAAATTGCTTAACGTAATTGTCAACGTATGGCTGTTTTCACAAAATTGGTGTCTCAACATGTGTAACGTTTCAAGCAGAATAATTGGCAACCTGTCTGATATGCTTATGCTGGCCGATATCAGTACGTAGCCCCATTGCCAACCAGTTAACTTAATTTGTAATTCATCTACTAAGTGTTTTGTTATGATTCATAACTGGTCTTTAATAACTCAAATTAATTCATCTAAATTTCAATATATTCAAGACAAATATATGTACTAATAAAAATAACTAGCGTTTGATTCTGACGTCTAAATTTTTAATGTTCGAATTACTTTTTATCAAATTTCTTTAATTTGGGTCTTCTTCTTTTTTTCTTTTTTTTTTCTTTTTTTTCCCAAATATATAGAGTAGAATTTTCTCAAAAGAAAGTACAGATTGTATCATCTCTGTATTCCATCTACAAATGGTACAAATTTTAATTAATAGTAGGGAAGAATGAAAGTTATTGTCACAAAAACAAGATCGAATGCGGATACCATAATAGACGAAGGTCACCAACCACGCCACTTTCCTTTTCTTGTTTTTCTTAAAAATTAATTATAATTTCTTTAAAAAAAAAAAAAGAAAAAGGGCCTAATACTTCCGAGAAAACTACAGAAGCCAAACTGTAGCTAGAAGGTCACCCGGTACCCACAATATATGATTACTGTTACCGAAACCAAATAAGATAATTTGATGCTGAGAAGATAAAATTTAACTTAGAATTGGCAACATATATAATTTGATTTAGCAAGCGTATACACAAGCCGACGGTGAATTGCCGGCTTTAATTTAGTCTGAGAAAAAGTGAAAGTGATGGCTAAACTAGCTTTGAGTTTGTTGCACATTAGAAAAATGAGAGGAATAGAAAACTTGATAAAGAGAGTTGTAAATCAAACGCGTAACGCTAGTTGCTGGGTTCTGACAATTAATTGCCTGTTTCGGATCTCAAGTCTTTTTCCATTTGACCGCTATTTTTGTTCTGTATTTTATTATAAAATCAAATCGCTACTACTCTTCATTTTTATATATATTTGCTCTTGTTTTAATAGGTAGCTCCAATTCTTGGCCTTCTCTTTCTGTTAAAAATAACAAGAGAAGAGAGGAACCATTGAGTGTTTTGATCTATCAAGATTTCTCCCTCTCTCTCTCTCTTGTGTTTGTTTTTCTGTAATCATTTCACTGTTACGTGCATACTTGTTTCTTGGTTTCAACTTCTCTTTTGTGATGATATTGCAAGTGGGTCTGTTCCTGCAATCAATCAAGTATGCTATGATCATCAACTCACTGACACTAGTCCAGCTCTTCCACATTGCCTAAACGTAACTCTCAAGCGAAAATCACAGTGAGTACTGTAACATACAATTTCCAGACCAAAAGCTAGCTAACCAGTTACATACATTCGTGTGCTTTTCGCAAAGCCCTTGCATAAATCTCCTTTATAACCAAACCAACATTGGTTACACACATTGAGAGCTCCCTTAGCTGAGTCCGAGCCCGTTTATTTCTATCAGAAAATTATTCAAAATATAACAAAGCAACGCTAGCAATGGACAGATTTTCTTCCACGATCAATATGTTTCCACCCGACAGCTTCCAGGGGGCTCGAGATGACATTACAGGCCAAGTTGGATTGATTTGGCAGCAAACGAAAGCACCTCTGATTGTGCCCGCGTTGAAAGTTTTGGTGTTTGTGTGTCTGACCATGTCGATAATGCTCTTCATTGAAAGAGTTTACATGGGCATTGTTATAGTTCTGCTGAAGTTGTTTGGTCGAAAACCAGAGAAGACGTATAGATGGGAGCCTATGAAGGACGATGTTGAGCTTGGAAACTCAGCTTATCCGATGGTCTTGGTGCAAATCCCAATGTACAATGAAAAAGAGGTACATACTAAAAACTGCAAGCAACTTGCGTCGTTTGACCAAAAGAATGAACATTCATTAATTCCTTGCCTAATAATTATTACTATTCCATTGTCTGTGCAGGTTTATCAGCTCTCTATTGGAGCTGCATGTGGGTTGTCTTGGCCTTCTGATCGGATCATAATTCAAGTTCTTGATGACTCCACAGACCCAACTATCAAGGTTTGACATCAAAGTCATCATACATTCTTTAAGTACTTATTGCTTACGTGGTTTATTTCAGGTTTTTTAATGTGTTTGTGTCAATTTTGGGGGAAAAAAAACTTTTCAGGATTTAGTGGAACTAGAGTGCCAAAGATGGGCAAGCAAAGGCATTAACATAAAGTACGAGATAAGAGACAACAGAAATGGGTACAAAGCAGGGGCTCTGAAGGAAGGCATGAAACACAGCTACGTTAAACAATGTGACTATGTGGCCATTTTTGATGCTGACTTCCAGCCCGAACCTGACTTTCTCTGGCGCACCATTCCATTTCTTGCCCACAATCCAGAAATTGCTCTTGTTCAAGCTCGATGGAAATTCGGTAAATCTTTTTCATTAACCTTTAGTTTAATTATTCTCTTTTATTATTGGTGTTTAATTATTGCTAGCTTTAGATTTGAGTGTCGGTGATCATTTTATAATGCTTTTTTATTTTTTATTTTGTTTTGGGTTTATGCTTTTGGCATATATATGTAGCTTATGCTTCAATGTCAAATATTGCTTGCTATGTGTTTGTCTTTCTCTTTAATATAGTTGATATAGAAAAATACCCTCTTTCATTGTCAACATGTTAATTATTGACTCTTCCGTTGACAGGATATTATCTTTTCCTTTTTTTTTTACTGTTTACTTGTTCTGCTTTGAAAATTTCATAAATCTCTCTCAAATCTGCTTCCAGAAGATATGATACATTCTTACAACTTCACCAATCGTAAACTTTCTCGAGGGTCAATTTTCTTTTAATATTTTTTTTCTTATAAATTTCTATTAAGTCTGAATGCAGATATCATTAGATAGAAACAATATGTTGAATACTTGAGGTGGGTGGTTGAACTAATTTTATTCTTGAATTTTCTATTTTTCACTAACCAATATGTGACACATCAACACATGGTCAACATCAAACTCTTCGAAGAAGAAAAAGAAAGACAGTGTCAAGAGTGAATGAGGGCTTTCATCTAATTACTTTTTGAGTCTTTATGCATGGGTTAAAAGAATCTTTCGTGTCACAAAACAGTAGCTAAGTTCAGCTTTGAACTATTCAACATGAGAAAAAATAATTAAAGGATAAGATTGTTTCACTTTTTGTCCAGATTTGGCCATGTAGCTGCCATGGCTAGCTAGCTACTCATCCAGTTTATTTAACCTGATGTTGTACAGGCCACCAGAAAGGACAGTGACAGATTCTTTTGATTTCTCATTTGGAACAAAAGATTTGGTTGGTTCAAACCACTAGTCTTCCATATTTAATTAGTTTAATGACCCAAAAAACCAGTTGTATACAATTAAATAATACTTATCAAACTGATGTGATACATTAACCATGACATTATTTGAGCGTCCACTTCTACACCTTTGTCATTTTATTGGGTTTTTAGTTGGCTTGTGTCTTCGTTGATATGAATTACACATGTTTGCATCTGGGCCGGTTCTCGTACCAGTTCTGAAAGGGATTAAGATATAATTTAATTAATTATACTATTTTGGATTCTAATGTACTATTTTTATGGATCTGTTTTTTCAAATTCATACAATTGTTTTTTGTCCAAAAAGTTTCAACTTAGTCGCAGAAACTTTAAGATTTATATGTCAGCTTAGGCTCACTTTCCCACTATTGATGTGCATGTGACCACTAGAGACGTCTGATCTGATGAGCAGAGTTAGAGATCACTTGAACGTAATTAATAGAGGACATAAATTCAGTTTTGTTCTAAAACATGTTACAATAAACCAAGTAAATTGGGATATCGGCAAAGCTTTATTGGCTCTGTAACTCTGTTTTCTGATATCTAAATATGGCATACAAATAATCAGTGATAATAATAAGGAATCAAAGAACTTTATTAAGAAAATATTACACAATGATCATTTATTGATGATCAATTGGGTGGGAATTTGGTTACTGAAGGTGGGTTTTTGGGTGTTATTTTTCAGTTAATGCAAATGAATGCTTAATGACAAGAATGCAAGAGATGTCACTGGATTACCATTTCAAAGTGGAACAAGAAGTTGGTTCTTCAACCTATGCCTTCTTTGGTTTCAATGGTAAAACAATCTTGTACAACTTTTTTCTGTTAAAATTACAAAAATAAGGTAAAATTCCATGTTACAGACATGCTAACTTGAAAGCTGGGTTGTAAATGTGATGCAGGTACGGCTGGTGTATGGAGAATCTCAGCACTCAATGAGGCTGGAGGATGGAAGGACCGCACAACAGTGGAAGATATGGATTTGGCTGTTCGAGCTAGTCTCAAAGGCTGGAAATATGTTTACATTGGTGACCTCCAGGTACAATTATCAGCCCAGAAAATTTTGTCGACATTGTCTTTAACTATGTGCAGTCCTCAGTTTTGGTATGCTGATAGAATTGTATAGATACATTAAGAGTTGCAATAAGTATTTGTATTATAGGTTAAAAACGAATTGCCAAGCACTTTCAAAGCCTACAGATACCAGCAGCACAGATGGTCTTGTGGCCCAGCCAACCTCTTTAAGAAAATGGCAATGGAAATTTTAAGAAATAAAGTATGCTTTCTTTCTTAATTACTTTTCCATTTCTGATTCTGATTCCATTCAAAACATTAACTGGAAAGGCAAAAGAAGGGAAATAACGTTTCTTTCTTCATGTTGCACTTCTAATTGTTTTGCCAACTGTTTGTGCAGAAAGTCAATCTCTGGAAGAAGCTCTATGTGATATACAGCTTCTTCTTTGTTCGAAAGATTGTAGCGCATCTCGTCACATTCGTATTTTACTGCATCGTTATGCCTGCAACTGTGTTGGTTCCTGAAATTGAAGTTCCCAAGTGGGGAGCTGTCTATATTCCTTCCATCATTACTCTTCTTAATGCAGTTGGTACTCCAAGGTCTTCTTCTATCCTTTGATACACAAGTTTTCTTTCTGTTTTTAGTAGTTTCTAATACATTTTCTGCTATATAATCCTGTAGGTCTATCCACCTACTTGTTTTCTGGATCCTATTCGAGAATGTCATGTCACTGCACCGGACCAAGGCAACATTCATAGGATTGCTGGACGCAGGGAGAGTCAATGAATGGATTGTCACTGAGAAATTGGGAGATGCTCTCAAGACAAAATTGGGTCCCAAAGCGTTCAAGAAATCTCGTATCAGAATCGGAGAAAGGTATGCATATGTTTCAAAAACTCTACACTAAGTGTACGTATATTGAATCCTCAAAGTCTCAAATTTAATATTTAAAGAAAAATTTGGGGTTTTTGGGAGAATGAGTTTCTTGTATTTAATATATTAATCTTTTGCATTCGAAGCGGTTAGTTAGAACTAAAATGATTTAATTTCCTTCACATTTCTCCATTTCCTGGTTGTTGGATACATGAACAGGCTTCATTTGCTAGAGCTAGCTGTTGGGGCTTACCTCTTCTTCTGTGGTTGCTATGATCTTGCATTTGGGAAGAACCACTACTTCATATACCTCTTTCTGCAAGCCATTGCCTTCTTCGTCGCCGGAGTCGGTTATGTGGGCACATTTGTTCCCAACTCTTAACAAAATTCTACGCCAAGAACCATCTCCAGAATACACGAATCAACATTTCCGATCATATGATTTAATTTATTTTAAACTTTTCCAATTTACAATGTTACATTTTCTAGAGTACATTACACAAAGGTTGGTTTATTCTTTTAAGTGTATTTGAGCAATGTTTATAAGCTTCTATATGTATAGATATGGTCAAAAAAAATTGGATGGAAAGTGAAGGAAAATATATTTCTTTTGGTAATGCAATAGTCAAGAAGTGAAAGCTGCAATCTAGCAGAAAAGAAAGCAGGAGCTGGGTTTTGAATCTGAATATAGAGAAAAGTATACATTGGTTTGTTTGTAAAGTAGTAATTTGAGAATTTTTTTTCATGAGAAATAAACTTGGTAGAAAGGAATGTTAAATTTGACATCTTGTTCTATGCCTACTCTTATTAATTGTTTTTCTCCTTTTTTTTAACATTAAAACTAGCTTTTGGAGAAAGCCCTCTGGAAGAAAAGCACTTAATCTTACAAAAAATACATACTATTTTTACTAGAGAAGCACTTACCTTCTTCTATCCTTAACTTGGTTTTGTAAACAGTATTTCCAATCTGTTAAATGTACCTCACGCCAACGAAACCCACCAAATTGCTAAGAAGCTGAGATGCTAGTGCATACTTGTAAAAGAAATAGTTGAGAGAGAAACATTTAAACCTATTTAAAGAGATTAGTGACGTACTTGGGTGGCATTTGTTTAAGCCTCTTATGCAGATAAGAACGTCAATTTTTGGCTCTATACGTGATTGCTAATAAGAATAAAATACTCTCAATCCTCATTTATAGATAATTATTTAATTCTACAGAGAATTACTATAAACTTCCACAGAAGAAACAAACAAGCTAAGTAGATGAAATTACTACTCTGATGATATTTTAATGGAGTTAAAATTACTCATGAAAATCAATCATTATACAAATATCAGCAAGCTTACCGCTTGAATTGACATTGCTGAACCAAGCTTATTGATCCTCAGAAGACTCCAAACGGGAATCAATGCATTATTAGGAAAAATACAATCTCGCTTCACATAATGATGGACACATTTTATCCAAACTGAGTAAAATTTCTACAGAAGTAACAAAACCATTGCCAATATAACTCCTACTACTTGTTTACTTTCTAATACCTTTGGCCTGGAGAAGTCTCCAGTAGGTCATAGTGACCATACCAATGAAACAGCACGTCAACAGCATCATCTTTATCACCCTCTTTATCCTTCCGGTATTCTTCACCATAATTTGCTATGTTTACCAGATTACCCGAGCTTCGATCTATCATGAAGACTGATATCACTCTCCTGCAGGCCCAACAGATTAAAAATGTTTGTCAAATATAGTGGTCGCGCACAACTTAATTATGTGAGGAAAGAATAAAAACACTAAATCTCAAAAGTGATGCCAAAAAGCTTCCTGCTAGCGCACACCTCTCTCTCACAGCCAATAACATACCATAGTTCAAATTAAAAAAAAAAAAAAAAATCAACAAAATTGAACCAACAAGCAAAGTTCCCAGTTAACAATTGAACAGGCGCCCAAAGCTTCCTGCTACTATACATTCCTTTAGCACCCTCCCCCTCCAAGCCACCTTATCCAAATGAAAAGTTACAAATAAAAGGAGAAAATAAATCTTCCTAGGAAAAATATATCCAACTTCATCACCAAATGTACATATGCAGTAAAAAATAAATAATTCAATTCATGGAAAATCTCTTCCGCTTTGGGTCAAAGCGATCAGTGTCTACTTATCTACTCTATAAGCAAAGAAAAACAATTAAACCATCAATGATTTAATTGATTTCAAGGAGTGAGAAGTCACATTACATGCATGCAGAACCGCTTTAATTTCCATTAGTTGTAGTGCGCAAAAGTCCCATATAAGAATGGCTGATGATGGGTTCAGAAAAGAGAAAGAATTAAATGGCAATATAGATGGATATATATAAAACTAACTTCAAAACATGAGAAGCCATCAGCAATTCAGGTTCTCCACCCCATGTATTAGGTTGCTGAATCTGCTTCACATACGTATCAAAATCTCCTTCCACAAACCTAACTCATTAGAAACAAACCAAACATTATAAAGCATTCACAACCAATCTACCATTTCAAATAAATAGATAAATATATAAAATAAAACAAATTCTAGTCACACTATCACAGGACTCACCATTCTGTTTCTTCCCGCCTCTTCAAAAGCTCATCCACAACCTAACAAGAGTAGGAGGCAATAAATAAAAAAATAAGTTGTGTAAACGATTAACAATGTTGAAAATTAAATTTAAAATTAGTATCAAAGTTTTTATAGTCTATACTTGAGCTCTCAATTCATCAGCAAGTTCTCTTTGTCGATCTTCATCCGGAGCTTCGTCCCCGCGCTTCAAGCAAGCTCCGTGTGCTATTGCTCTAAATAAACATCTCCCATCCGCCAGCATCCCTGCAATGCCCTCCTCAATTTATCTTTCCACACATATAAAAGCAAAACACACAAACTTCCCTACATAGTTTAAAAATAACATCTAACAACAGCAGAAAGTATAACAAAATTGAAAAATATTCCTGTCCTTGCAACTGATGGATTGGCATCCAAACAATAACGCAGTAACAACCCAACTGCTTGCTGTGTTCGATAATATTTTCAAATCAATAAAGTAGCATTTTCCCATTAATAAATTTGAATTTACTGAGCCAAGAACAAATCAGGCATGCAAAAATAGTAATATTTACCAATTACAATTGACAAATGATATGAAATGAGATTGTTTACAATTTGTAGTTCACTTATATTCATCAGAAATTGTACATGTGTAACTGACCTGTGACCCTGAAATCAGCAACAGATGTATCATTTCTCTCCGTCAATTCACGACTTTTATTCTCGTTCAAACCAACGCATCCGTCGCTCTTACCTTTCTCCTCGACAACCGTAACGGCTTCAGGATTCGTGTCGCTCCAATGATCAATTGGCGCGAGGCAGGCGCAGACTCCGAACAGCAACCAAGCCGAGTCAGCTCGGTGCAGCCATCTCGCCGGTCTCTCATCCCACGCCGCATTCCACGATCCCTCTCCCGGCTTTCTCTCATCCCTACGGCGTCGACAACTGCATCCGCCACCTCCGCCGCTGGAAGGAAGGATCGCATGCCATATGGATGCAGCGCCGCCGCTGCAGCTACTCAAACTACCTTCGAGGAGACAGGCGGTGGAATGTTGTCTCCGCCGATTCAAGTCGGAGAACTGGACATGTATCGGAGTGGTGTAAACGAAGCGAGTCTGCTGAGCAGCCGATAAGCTGTGAGCGAAGAGAGAAATGGAATTGAGGATCCAAGGCTTGTGACGTGCGCACAGTACACCAAGCATCACCGGAATGGTGAATGACCAACGATAACTTACGCTGCCAGAGGAAGCACACTCACACCATCAACTCAGAGGCAACTCTAATCTTATAAACCTCCGTGAATTTACAGGTTTTGTGTTTGATTTTTTTATTTTTGTTTTTGCTATTTTTCACAGCAAAGCATCGTAGCGTAGGCAGAGGCTGTGTGCTTCTGTAGGGTCCATCAAGGGTAAAATATTCGGGATAGCATATGAAATGACAATAATAACCTTTTCATGTTGTAGTTCCCAAAAAATGAAAAAATCAATTATATTTCATCTTTCAATAAATATGAAAGAAATAAAATTTAACTTATTGATGAATGGTTAAAAAAATGTTATATCATTTTTATGTAAAAAGAATTTCTATATATATATGGGGTATTATACAATTATTATAAATATAAAAACATTAAATTATTTAGATTTTCATGTCATATTGTCTTCTTGTCTTTTTTTAAATTATTGTTTCAAGACGAAGGTTATAAATGTCATTTCATAAATTATTGTTGAAAAAAACTAGGCGAAACACGTGTTTATCAGTAAAATACTTAGGCTCACGAGAGAGGGAGAAGTGACAGGGTAGGTGAGATGTTGAGGGTTCGCCGTTCGATTGCAGTTTCTGATGACGTTTGATGTAACGGTAATTAGTTGCCGGATAATCAATGCCGTCAGTGTACGTTTGGTTTGTTTGTGCGCGCCCGTCCGCTACAATAGTTCTTCAATAAATTTTTAAGAATAAAAAATAAAAAGAGCTTTGTATTATGGGTAGGTCAAGACTAGATATTTTATGTGTTTATTCAACCTTTTTGGTAGGTAAGTCAAGTTGTTAACCTTTCGCTGAAGCCCATCTCTGTAGGAATATAATTCAAAAAATAAAAAATATTTTTAACTAATTTCATATAATTTTATTAAATTATTTATGATTATTTTCATATTAATAATTATATTTATTTAATCGAAATTGAGAGTACGTATGGGAGTAGCTTACAACACTTATACGTATATAAATGTATCTCTATTTTTTGTTTGGTTTAATGAGGTAGACATTTTATGCGGTTGCGTTTCGACTTGGTGAGAGTGTTGACGTGGAAGTAGCTTTACGGCTCGTTCTCTGCGGAGTCGTTCCAAGGCTTAAAGTTTGGAGAAGCATCCGAACAAAACAAGGACGACCGATTTGACACAACCATTTGTATTAACAAAGTTCTAAAATCCTATGTGGCACCTCATCATTGGCTGCCACCTGACCACCTGTGATGTGCTTTCTTTCCTTTTCACTTCTTTTATGCCTCTTCGTTTCTTCCACGACTCTTCTCCTGTTTCTCTCGAGTCAACAGTCACCCACCCTCGGAGACTGTCACATTATAACACTTTCTCTAAGTCAGGAAACTAGAGACGTGTATCAAATTATCAATTACGAAATTTGTTAGGATTTTATACTATTTATTTTTAGAAATAACTAAATCTAATAAGTTGAATTTAAAAATAACATATTAAAAATTTTATTTGATTATTTAATTAAAACTGTTGATCCGTTGACCCGTTAACCATAATGGACCAATGGCCTATTCAAATATAATAGTTAATTGGCTTATTACGAGCTAGTATTAACGGGTTAACAAGTTGACGATCTTAGATAAATGATCAAAATTTTTTAAATCTTGTCTGTTTTTTAATATACTTTCCTAAACTTGGTTATTTTTACAAATCTTTCAAATACCAAAACTTGTGAAGATAAATATTTGGAAATAGTAAGGATGAAACTTATAATTACATAAGTTGAAACATTGATTTGGAGCTTATCTTGCATTCAATATATTTGTTATTCAACCACCAACTATACAACTAAAAAATAATAATAATAGGCTACTGTTTTTATTATTTTTGTTGGTTTGTGGAAAGTTCTGGTCCTGGTGGAGAAACATATCTCAGATTTTAATATTTCTTATACTTGTTTGGAGAATATTTTTTATTCTGATTCTGATTCGCATTTTAGGAGAAAATAAATAAAAAAGTGGAAAAAAAAAATCCAATGTGAGGAAAAACTGTCTAGTTTTCAACCTTTTAATTGAAGGAAACGGCCCGTTGAGTAATGGACCTCGATACGAAATGGCCCATTGCCAAGAAAACTTTACCAATTGTTGCAACTAGTATTTATTATAATAAGGTTCAGCCTATTATAACTTCATTTTTTTTATTTAATTTCACACATCTCTTAATAGTCATTCATTTTTCTAATCTAACGGTAAAAAAAGTTATTAAGTTGATTAAAAAAAAAAACACTTTTTAACTTCTTTTTTCTATCCATGGATTAGAAAAATAAACGGTTATCAATGACGTGTGAAATTAAGTAAAAAATAAATAAATCTCAATAGCTTAACCCTATAATTTATTTACAAAATTCATAGACATTCTTTAGAAAAAAAAACCAAAAAAAATGTTCTTATACATTTTATAGAAACTCAAGAAAGTATTAAAGTCTTTCAATGAATTTACATAACCTTATATAAGGTTTTTACCAATTATAAAATAAATAAACATAATAATCACTAGATATTGTACCCTAATGACACATATGAAGACATTCAAAAAAAAAAAAAATTTATTAATATAATCATTAGTTTATTTTGAAAAATATATTTTTAATTATAAAAATCATTAAGTATAATAAGGTAATTAATTTAACATAATTTTTAAAACAGATTAATGATTACAACCATGAGAATACATATATTTTTAGGTTTTAACATATGCTCTTATGACAAACGTTGAAACTACACATAATTAATTAATATATTTTATTTTCATTTCTTTTTGCTTTTCATTATTATATTTCCATAGTCATGAACGACCAAAACCCAGAAAATAAAAAAAAAAAAAAAAAAAGGAATGATTTAGTTAGTAGAAAGCAAATTAACAAACATTTGCTTCATTATTTAAAACGTTTGGATCGTTGATATGTAGTTACATCGTTTACAGGTTGATGGTGCTCGCTTATATATAGCTGAATTTTATTCAAGATTTGCCACAGCTACTATACGTATCTACCTAACACAGCGGATATCCCAAATAGCCACACCCAAGTGAAGAAAAGGTTACCAAAATAATTAATCCGTGCACAACTTTTATGAGGAAGGTACAATGTCACTTATTAAACATGAGTAAACATCGTTTAAAGGGAATTTACTCTGAACTTTCAGATAAATTAAAAAAAATACTTAACTTTTAAGTGTTAGTTCTTAAAAAAATAGTATTAATTTTTTGAGAATAAATATTAACAAAAGTTTGAAACTAAATGTTTTCTTAAAACTTATCTAATGGATCAAAGTAAATATCCTCATCGTTTAGCAAAAGGTCAACCATTAATCCATTTAATTATCGTACAACTTGCAAGCTATATTATGTGGGGGACTATCACTTTATTATCTTTGACTAACGTTGAATCAATAATTATTCTCATCCATAAATTCATCAAACTAATATTATTTTATAGGTATTCTTACTTTATTTGTTTGGTAACGTTATTGAATCGATAATCATTCTCATATTGAAATCTTAAATTACTATTTAAAATTTGAATTATTTTTACCCATTGTTTCGAAGGAAAATATAAAATATTATATAATTTTCTTAGTTTATAAAAATATTGGATATACTTGAATTTTTTTTATAATAAAAGGTGTTCAAAGTAATAAATTAATTTTAGTATTTAATTAGGATAATCCTATAAATACAACAAAATATATTCAACTCAATATGACATATTTTTTATTAAATGTGTAATCATTACAATTTTAATTATAATATTTTTATTTATTACTCTTTAATTAATTGGTGTACAGATAAATCGAATATTTTTAGTAATAATCTGGATGCAAATAATTTGACCCTATATTGGATTGTAGAGTTGTAATCCATTTTCATGAAATAAGTGATTGTAATATTATTTATTATAAGATAATTAATAAATATTTAATATCTAAATTTGAGAAACTAACGTATGTTAATCAATTATTTGATTTTTTAAACAGGAAGTGTGTTAAATGTTTTTTTTTTCTATTTTTAGTTTTTATTGATAAAATATTTTATAAACTGTTAGCAGAAAATTGTACGGATTGGTACTAGAACATATTTCTGGAGAACAATGTGATGCACGAGTAGCGACAATGACTATTCGAATCATTAGATGACAGACCAATAAATGGCACCAATTTATGAGGTCCCTTCCGCCTAAGGCCCCACCGAACCAACCTAAACAAAGCTTTAACGGGCCCACACTTTATTTTTTGTTTGGCTTTTTAAAATTGAGATTGCTTCGACCTTTCCACAATTCAGAGAACCTTTCATTTTTCACACGTAATTTTATTTAATTGCACGCATAAATCTCGTAGGTTGTAGATAGAATTGCTCCAATGTTGACTTTGACAATTAAGCCCGACGAGTGGTCCACCGTGCGCCTTGGTATTTGTGTAATGATATGACCGACCCATGAGAGAATGACACTGTAACTTTTGTCGGCGTAAATATCACACGGCGAAAACCTCCATCTCCACCGTTTATTTCTCATTCACTTCATACTTTTTGTGATCGGAACAAAAATGTAACAAAAGATAAATAGCTAGATTAGAGAGTCCCTAATGAAAAATAATTTATCCTAATAATATTTGAATATTTTAATTAATCTCATCTTAAACACTAGAAATACCCTTATTCGCTCTTATATATTTTTCTTTTCTCTCACTCTCTTTTTTATTTTCTTATTTTTGAGTTAAAATTTATTACATTTAAACTTGCTAACTTTATATGTTAATTCGTTAACCTGTTAACTAGTTAACCCGTTAACTCAATCGATTAACATTTTCTCACTTCTTTATTACTTATTAATTCTACTCATTAACCTGTAAATTATATCAATTGATCCGTTAACTCTACCATTAATCCATTATCTCTATCAATCACAAGTCTAATATCTTCAGATTCACAGCTCTTCTTTCGTAGTTAGATTTTATTATAATGATAAGTTTATCTACAATCTAACTACAAATCATCTGACTTATAGTTTTTTTGAGATTAATGTATAATCTAAGATAACCAATAATTCTAATGAAATACTTTCCCATCAAAAATAGAGAAAAAAGATAATGAAGAGTGATACATTACTTCTCTTTCTCTGCAATGCAGCAACTTCAAATCCAATCTTCGAAGTTGTATTTGTTTTCTATTGTATACGGAGATCTGATTGAGAGGTTAAAAATGTTTAATGGGGATGGATGAGAGATTTTTAAATGAAGAGTATAGTATAGAGAGTAAACTAATATATATATAGTGAGATGTTTTTGGCATTAAGGTGAAGTTGGGTAAAAATATTCAAATATTAGGGGAAGACTATTTTTATTTGGTGCCCCTCTAATCTGGTTATTTATCTTTAATTTTAAAAAAATATATATATATTATCCATTATTCTTTTATTGATAATGAACTTTAAATTTATCTATATTTATATACAAATTGATATATCATATATTGATTGAAAATGAACTTACAAATGATAACTCTTTTAATAACGAGTAATATTTAATTATTAATTATCATTATCAGATTATATAAAATAATTATAATAAATAATTTATTATGATTTAAATTCTTAATATAACTTTTGATATTATTTAAAATAGTTAAAAGTCAATCTTAACGTGTGTGGTAAGAGTACATTATGAAATATTTAAATTAATAAAAATGACAAGGACACCTTCTTTTTATAGAAAAAAGGATAATTTATTAGAAATATAATATTTAATTATTAAGATGTTATCATTAGTTTCTTCTGAATCCTAGAAAAGCCGCCATGCGAAATGCATCCATTAAAACTGCCTTGTTCCACGTGCAAACTTCGTTATACTATAACCTCAGACGTTGGAGTGAGTAGTTTTTGTTATTAATACCCTACATGATGTGACCCTTTTTTTTAAGCTTGTTGACCTGTCGAACGTTAGAAACTGATAATTGAAAACCTGTTATTATGATTATGGTATCTAAATTTTTAAGGTAAATATTTTATAAATAATTTATAATTTTGATGCTGTTGAAATTAACCCTATAAAATACTCTGCATGATAGTGACCTTTTAATTTTTTATGTGAACATAAAATTTTGAATTTTTGAAAAAAAATCAAATAAGAGATGGGATAAAAAATAACTTAGATCTAATATAGAGTTTTTTTTTTTAATTATTATCAATCTTTAGTGTTTTATAACTTATTTTAGGCTCTTGACCTGTCAAACATTAGAGACAAACAACTTAAAACCTGTCGATATTGATTTGTGATTATGATATCTATTTTTTTTTTAAAGATAAATATTCTATAAATAATATCTAATTTTGAATTTTTTGTGAAATTAACCTTATAAAATTTGGAAACGCCTGTTAGTGGAGTAAGAATAGAGATTCATAACCTTTTTCATCTTTCATTAGCTTATTTGTCTTCAATTTTATTCTTTTCTTACTTAAGCCGCAAAACCAATAACTTCTTTTGTCTAGTCAATATTGATAATTTATCGGATAATTGGAGGAAGACTCCAAAATTATGATTTTAAATAATAGAAAACAAATTACTTCATGGAAATACTTAGTTTTATTTAAAAATAGTAAACATAAAAACATAATTAAAGGGAGTAGAAGAGCTATTTGAAATCTTATTAGATTAAGTTAAACCCTTCATTAGAATATTATTTTAGATTAAACTTCTTTATTTAAAATGAGGATAAATAAACTGTTTTTTTTTTATATACTTCATATTATACAATAAATGTAGAGGATTTTTGTTTTGTTTTTATTATTAATACAATTATAAGGTAATTTTGACATTTTTGGAAATTGTTAAACAATTAAAACGACAAAATATGCTTGGCAAATGCTTTTGATACCTTTGAAAGCATTTTGAAAGAGTGAAAAACATATCTTATATATTAATATCAATAAACATAGATAAATTTGACTGAAGTAGAATAAAGAATAATTCATTTCTTTGTCTTGCGAGAGTATTTTTTTGTCCCTATAGTTAAAAGTCAAAATTTATCGACAAGAATTGAACGATACTAATTCTTTAAATATCTTTAGAAGATATGCTCTTGCAACAAATCATTAACTATCGTCTCTCTTTTTATCTAAATATCCATAGAAAATAAATTTTAAAAAATAATTAATAGATATTTATTTAATAATTTTTAAAAATATATTTAAAAAATAAATCTTCAAATTTAATTTTATATTACATTAAGACAAAACACGAGAAAGCTATATTTTATTTTATTTTTAAAAAATATTTCAAGTCGCTTTTTATAAAAACGCCTTGGAGAGTGGCCGGTGACATTAAAGAAGCATGTTGGATGTCAGTGTACGTAATTTCAAGTCTCATGCAAGCTTTACTATTTGCTAACTTTAATTTTAATTATATTCTATTCGGAAAATCTTTACACTATTTTTGCTCACTCTGTGCCTTGTGGGCGCCTCTCTCTTTCTCTTTGTTAGTACCTGCTCTAACTTCAAGGTCAAGCCCCGAAGCTCTGCTCGTGCTTTTGCGGAATCACGTGATAAGTTAGGCCAAACACAAACGAACCACCATCCCAACACGTCCTTACAAGTTACAACCACACGATTACAAACCCGCCAAACACTCCCTGACTTCCACTTTTAGTTCTAGGAATAGAAAATTACCAAAATAGCCCCAAGTATTACTATGGCTACTTAATTAGCCAGAAAAGATTTGTTTAATTAATTACTCAAATTAAACCAAAATCTTGGAGTTACTTTGACTGTTTTTACAGCCCATTTACTCAATTTAAAGCGATTAGTATTTACTAATCAATTAATTAATATCTTAATTATTTAATAATATTTGATTGTTACAGAAAACAAGGACAAGATTTGTTAATAATTTGTTGTACACGTTAAGTTATTTAAGCACTCCAAGTTTAGAAAGGAGCACTCCTTTAAGACAGAAACTGAGCCATAATTATTATTATTTAAATCATTTATTTGGATAAAGAAAAAGAAAAACATTTTATTTTCATCAAGTACAAATTGGAAAATAATAAAAATGTTTGCAAGTACATCACTTTATTTCATTATGATCTTAGATCTTGAAAGATTTTTTTTTTAAATTAAAAACTTATGATTGTCTAATTGATAAAGAAATATATATTTTTCATTATTAAAATTATTTTTATAAAAGAAAATATATGAGAAATTTTTTTGAAAAATACCCTTATCATGATTTTATTTTAACGCAGAAAAAAATATTTTTATCTTTCTAGTCAGTTATTATTCAACATATAAAAACTTATTTTGAATATTTAATTATATAAAAAATACTTTAAATATATATTTGAAATGTTTAAAAAAAATTATTTCAAAATTAATACATGAGATGAAATGAAATTAGTTGTTGTTACTGCTTCTGGTTCGTTTTGCGAAATTCACGTCAAACTCCTGAAGCGTGATAAAAATGTGATAACAAATCTCAGATTCTTAATGCAGCGAAAAGCAAGACTGGGAAGTCAAGGTTCTTCGTGTGTGCCCGGTTTATAAAGAGGGGTGCCCAAACGGAACATGTTTATTCATCCTTTATATAATAATAAAAAATTGTTTTAACAACAATAAAATATAACAAAATATTTACAGTATCAGTTTGGTTCCTGTTTCTCCCTTTTTCTTTCTCAACACTTTCTCTCTCTAATTCTTGAAGACTTACTCAAAGTTTTTGTTTCTTCGGCATTTCCAACAACACCAACTTGACTCAGTAACAGATCGGTGAGTTGAGCTGGGTGAGTTGCATATCAATACATTTTTTAGTAATTTATTTCCACGTTTAGCTAGAATTACAAGTATTGACGAAAACCCATATCAGTTATTACATGCATTTTTTTTTTCTTTTTTCTTGGCTTTTCAAAGAAAGATTCGCTGAAGATTTTGTTATAAATTTGTTATTTATTTTTTTTATTTTATTCAATGAATGAATGAATTGAATTAAATGTAATAAGATTTTGTAGCAGTTGTTATTTGAAAAATTTGTACTTTGTGTTATATAGCTTTGTTTCCATTGTTGGTATTCATGTTTTCCCATATTTTTTCCAGAGCTAAAAGATAAGGAAATATAGCTGGCTGCAGTTGTTGAGAAATATCTTGGCATGTCTTTCATAGCATTTTATCAGAGATTCTGTTTTGTTTTTGTTTACCTGAGAGGATCTTGATTGCTGGTTTGTTGGATGAAAATTGTTTGTTTGAGTGAGAAATGTGTTTGGGGATCTTGGCATGATGAGTTCTGGCAATGGGGTGGGAGAGGAGAGGGGAATTTGTGGTAAAATCTGAACTTTGGCAGTTTGCTGCTGAATTTAGTTAGTAGAGGAGGAGAATTAGAGCTTGAACATAAGGGGATTTCAGTTATCATGACAGAGGAGTAGAAGGAAGAGTGGTATTTGTGATTTATGTTGGTGGCCTGATTCAAAGATTAAGGTTGGAGAAGGGATTTCAGTTCCACAGGGGAAAGAATTCGGGTTCATGGGTTCATGGATGCCATTAACGCCTGAAAAGCCAATTCCCACGAGACCTAATCCAGTATTGCTGGATAGATATGGGAGACCAGTGCCAAGAGAAAACTGGCAAGAGCTGGCTGGGATTCCTGTTGGACATATACAGGAGATGCCAAATTACAACAGAGCCGTTCATAAATTGAATCAAATTGGACAAGCAGGTCGAAATGAAGGCTATCATTGTGACACTGATTTTAGTTTGCATGAGAGAAGCCGAAAGATCAATCAAATTGCAGCCTCCTGTGCACAAGCCTTATCTAATGGAAGTTCAGGCCGGAACAATTCGATTGATTTGTTGGCGAGAAAGAATGCAGCTGCACTTGCCTCTGCAAACAGAAGTAATGGCAGAAGTACAAACTTGGGAAACAGAGCTCTGATTCCAAATTTGAATTCTCAAGTCGAGAACTGGGCATCATCAAACTCGAGTAATTTGTTGATTCACAACCAAGCTCACAGCTCTAGTTCAAGCCTACTGAGTAACGGTAGCATCTTTCAGTTGATATCTCCAGGTAAGTGACTATAATTTTGTTATCCTTTTAGCCAATCTATGCAACTAGGATTTCCAGGGCTTAATCTGCCCATTTTTCTTTGATAACAAGTAGTCTAAATGTCAGCAAAGAACTTAATCTACATTCGATATTATGTTATTCAATCAATTCTTTGTCATGCCACTCTATCACTCAAAACACTGCATATTTTGAAGTAATAACCAGATTAGAATGAAAGGTTTCTTACAGGTGAAATCATTTCTTCATGGTGAATTTCGGTGACCATCGAGATTTAATAAATCTTTTGGAAAGAAAAAAGGAAATTAGCAATTTGACGTTTTCCTAACAGTTGCCAGGATTAATAGGGGCTTTCAGCATGATCAAATAAATCTATTTATTTTTTTCCCCAACCTCACCCCAAAATGGAAAGGAAGCACCTATTTGTACTTCCCTCACCCCTTTTCCAATTCTTTTGTCTTCCTCATCAAAGTGCTTCTATAGGTTTTTTTGTGTCTTCCAAATACTACTTCGCAGCAACCAATGGAAGGTCAATGCCTCTCATTCAATTGATTTTACAATTCCATCCTTCTTGAAGTCTTTTTTCTGTTAAAACTTCATAGGTCATCGGAATTTTTGGGGCAAATGATTGACCAGTACAATATGGTCCAAAGACAGATCCAGCTGATCTAAAAATATTAATAGCCTCTCCAGCAAGTGAGGTTCTTCAAATAAATATAAATCTTTTCAAGGGAGTTTTCTGACAAATTTAAGCAATTAAGTGTGTTTATTGGGGAAGGCAACAATATTTCTCCAAATGTTGAAATACCATACCAACCGAAACCCATCCAAAATTACAAATATGCCCCAGAAAAGAATATAATGATGAATTAGAAACAATACTAGAACAACTTAATCATCAGGTTTCAACTTGTTTTATTTTGATCAAATATGTATTTTATTAAAAGAATTGCTTTTCATACAGATGGATTCCCCATTGCTTACCAGTCCAACTACAAACTAAATTCAGCACCGAGAACAGAAGTCAGTGCAGGTTTATGTGTCGCCTCCACACCGCCATTCTCAACAGTAACTCAAGAACTGTTGAAATTTCAGAACAAGCAGCTTTCTAGGGGAGATTTCTCAAGAACAGAAGCTGATGTAGCTTCAACTGTCACAACCACATTGCCGCTGGTAACACCAGATCAGTTCAAGAAGTTGCAGGCCAACCGGCTTTCTGGAATTGAAAATATTTCAATGAATGTCAGCTCAAGTCAGGAAAAGGACAAGCGGGAGAATTTACTCACAATCTTCAGAAATGAAACCATTCAGTGCAATTACGATGAACATTTACAAAATGTTGCACCATCTGCTGTAATTCCAATTTCAACACCCGAGGAGAAAAAGGAATATGACAATGCAAATGACCGAGGCATTGACCTTAACAAGACACCGCAGCAGAAACCACCAAAACGAAGAAAGCACAGGCCAAAAGTAATTGTAGAAGGCAAACGCAAAAAGACTCCAAAGACTGTGACTCCTAAAAGTACTAAAACAAAGGAAAACCCTGGTGGAAAGAGGAAGTATGAGCGCAGGAAAGGCCTGAAAGAATCAGCAACCCAACAGGCAGATATTCTGAGGGGCACTAGTGATCCAAGTGCTGGAGCTGTTGCTAGTTCATGCAGAAGAGCATTGAATTTTGAATTGGAAAAAATTGGAGATGAGAATCAGGGTGAAGGAATTAGTCAGCAGGAGGAGATGCAACAGAGGTATCAGAGGACTTTTAACTTAAACTTGTATTCTCAGACCAAAGCCGTGGACAATTTAACTGACAGCAGGTACAGAACCAAGTCAACTACGATGATTGGCCAACAAAATGGATTACCTGTAGAAAACCAGCTACCAGGAATAGTCAGTAATCATACCCACCATCAACCAGAAGCAGTCAGTAACCAAACCCACCAGCAACCGGGAATAGTTTGTAACCAAACCCTTTCCATGAGTGAAATCCTGGCTGTGGCTGATTACATATCAATGCCAGAAAGGCAAGCATGTACAGCCTCACTACCTCCAAGAAAAGATTTTCACATGGAAAATTTAAATGTCATTGCAAGTACTGTAGATACAAGAATTACTGATGCATCTCAAAAGAGTAGCAAAAATGGATACACTCCCATCAAGCATCAAATATATGCAGAAGGAATTGGACAGACTGTCTTTCAAGCAAATACCATTTTTGAAAACCTAGAGAGAACCAGACAACCAATTCCTCCAAGTACCCCTCAATCAGCACCAGAGACTTCTTCCAGTTTTCAAGTAGCTAGAGGATCCAAGAGAGAATATTCTCATGCAATCGAGCAGAAACACCCTCATGTTATAAATTCAGTGGGTTCTTCTTTGCCCTACCAAGACATATTTCAGATGGATGGATTGCACAGAAACAGCAACAGTATTGATGCAGGTCCTGCCGAGGCACACAAGAAAAAGAAAATTGAGAATGGACTATATACAATCGTAAATGGAAAGCCTTCTAGTGTGCATACAATTAAAGATTGCTCAATACAAGTTCAAACAAAATCTGCAAGCGATATCAATGGCAATGGATCTCCATTACAGAGAAATGGTACAGTGAACTTTCACTTGGGAAGATATAACATTGCAAAGATGGGAAATAGTGCTGTCAATGAACTTAATGGTGACTGGCACGCTCAATCTATGGCTTCTGGGTATAACTTGTCAAAAGAACATATTTTTTCTGCACAGCATTTACACACAGAAAAAATGAGAGAAACTAACAGATTGACTTCTGTCCTTGACTTTGCATCCTCAACTGCAAGTGAGAACCATAACTTGCTCCCACTGACTCCCCCTGTCAGAGCCCCTGCACCTGCAGACAGGCTGGCACCCAAAACATACCGCACTAATGTTTCAGCAAAGAAAAATGTGGAGCAGAATCTAACCAAATCAGCTTCATCTAGAATGGATCAGATGTTGTCAGAACAGAGAAAAGATTTGTATGATCGTCACCAATATTCAGCAGAGAGAAGAGGTATTTTCCTTCAAAAAAGACTTCCATCAACTGAAGCATCTCAAGGGGCTGATGTAGTTTCCAGTGTATTTGACATACTATAATTATCTACACTCTTTTTCTTATTTGATGCAGGACCACTGGTTGAACAGATTTATCCCATTCCAATAGATGAGATTATACATAGATTCAACAGTCTCAATCTTAATGGAAGCACCAACCATGTACAGGAGCAAGAGCAAAATGCAATTGTTCCATACAAACAAGATGGTAAAATTGTTCCATACGAAGGTTTTGAATTCATCAAGAAACGTAAGCCAAGGCCTAAGGTGGACCTTGACGCGGAGACAAATAGAATCTGGAATCTATTGATGGGCAAGGAAGGAAATGAAGGCCTTGAAGAAATGGATAAGGAAAAGGAGAAATGGTGGGAAGAGGAAAGGAGAGTTTTCCAAGGTCGAGCTGATTCATTCATTGCAAGAATGCATCTTGTACAAGGTAGAGTTCTTACTCCTTAAGTTCGAATCATATAAAGTCCAGTATGTCCGTTTTATGTACCCCTGAGGTAATATCCTCTACTTTATATTCTTTTCCTAAAATGTGGCCATCACTATTAATCACAGAATTGTATAATTGTCAAGAACAAAATGTTCCAAAAAAAGAAACACTATACCCGTGAGAAAAAAAAGAAAGTCACTATTGCATGGAAACACCGTAGGTGGTTTTGTTCTAAAGAAGAAGTAGTATTTAGCAAAAGCATGAGAACATAAGATGAGAAAACAGATATGAGTCATCAGTAATTCTTGAACACTTGATAGAATTTTTTTTACTTGCTAATCAATTTTTTGTTAGCAATAACATTGATATTCTAGCAAAAAGGGCTTACATCAGGGGCAGTTGGTAGCTGATAACAAGTACACATCATGTTTAGAAGGACAATGCAAACATATGGACAGAGAGACTAGTACACAAGAAAAAATGCTCCCCAATCCACAGAATTTAATAAAAATTAAACAAAATTGAACTTGACTATCTTTCTGGAGACCTTTCTTTGTCTTTCATTTCTTTTTTGCTTAGTTGCATATTTTACCATTGTTCCAACATGCACCTCTCATATATAATAAAACTTCACTACTTACAACTAGAATTAACTGAAACCTTAGTCTAGAAATTTTTTAGCAACCCACAAAGGATACCTCTATGTTTAACAGAATCTGCAACATTCTCTTACAGGAGATAGACGCTTCTCAAAATGGAAGGGATCAGTTGTTGACTCAGTGATAGGAGTTTTCCTTACTCAGAATGTTTCAGACCATCTCTCAAGGTAACTCTAGGTTTCAGAATAATTCTGATACTAAATTTTACCAAAATAATAATAACAATAATAGCAATAATAAATAAATCTTTAATCTTAATTGAACAAATTCTTTGACTTTCCCATTTTGCAGCTCTGCCTTCATGTCTTTGGCAGCACGATTTCCTCTTAAGTCAAACAACAGAACATGTAACATGGACGGTATGAATATATTGGTAGAAGAACCAGAAGTGTGCATGCTAAACCTGGATGATGCCATCCAATGGAATGAACAGGTGCCAAGGCATCCACTAAGCAGCCAAAGCTCCATGACACCCCATGAACCAGCAGAACCTCAGAGGGAAAGTGAGACATCAGGGATAGAAAGAACAAGTTTACTGGAGGCACATAGTCATAGCTTGGAGGAAGAAGTCATATCACCACAAGATTCTTTTAGTTCCTCGATCCTCCAAGGCGCAGGAATCAAATCCTACTCAGGCTCCAACTCAGAAACAGAAGATCCTACCTCTGGGTGCCAAGCCAACCAGGTTCATGGTTCAACAAATTTTCTACAGGAGGGAGATGCCACCTTGTTTCAGGACATTTACAATTGCCTAAATGATAAGTCTCAGTTTCAAGAGCGGTATGGGCATGGGCATATACAGTTGAATGATATAGAAAATATCCAGCAAGAATCAAGACTTGACAGCATAGAGCACTTTGGAAGCTCTTTAACATTTACTCAATTACTCAATATTAACAGTCCACAGAATCAGTTACTGCCAATTCCTTCCAACAACTGTCAGGCGCACATGACTTACTACTCAGAACTATTGGAATGTTCCGAAATATATAGTGGAGAATGTATATCTTCTCAGCCTTCAAGTGCTTATGGATTTCCAAAGGCAAAAGATGTAGGTTATACAAGCCAAAGCAATAGACAACTGGCAGAAGATGTAAGTGAAACAACAGTCCAACAAAATGCAATACCGATGCCAGAAGAAATGTCAACAATGAGTCCACCTGCACCATTAAGGAAAGACACTATGCAACAGCAAACAGTTTCTCAGCCTGGATCTCACTCTAAATACAATCAACCTTCCTGTGAAAGCAGGTCACATCCAGAGCTTGTAAATCTTGCGGAAACACCTGCTAAGGTGCAGCATGTTCAAAATTGCCCTGAGCTTACAGAAAAAACTTGTATTAATGGAAGAATCTCTGTGGTAAATAAGCTCTTTGAAAATCAAGTGATTGAACCAAATTCAAGAGAGCAAGTAATTTCTAATCGTCAGTCATATGGTGAGGCAAGTCCCAAATTTTCAAAATCTAAAAAGGGGAAGGCTAATAGTGAAAAAAAGAATGCAATTGACTGGGATAGATTAAGAAAACAGGTTCAGAGCAATGGCCAGAAAAAAGAAAGAAGTAAAGACACAATGGACTCACTGGACTATGAAGCCATAAGATGTGCCGATGTCAAGGAGATCTCTAATGCTATCAAAGAAAGGGGGATGAACAACATGCTAGCAGAGAGAATAAAGGTACAAGTACTATATTCTACATTACAACCAGCAAGTTTGATAGCATCAGCTACAAAAATCTCTATGAATGTATAATACAACTAAATTCAGATATTTTTGAGAAAGATGAATAATAGGGGCACAATATTGCAGGAATTCTTGAACCGACTTGTCCAAGAGCATGATAGCATTGATCTTGAATGGTTAAGAGATGTTCCCCCTGATAAAGCAAAGTAAGTCTCAAAATTTCAACTCCCCCCGTACAATTAAATACCCTTTTGTTCTAAATATATGTTTATGATGCAGGGATTATCTGTTAAGTATACGTGGACTAGGGTTGAAAAGTGTAGAATGTGTGCGGCTTTTAACTCTTCATCACCTTGCTTTTCCGGTAAGGTTAATCTAAAACTACCAACGTATAGCCTATAAAAGGTGAACAAGATCTCACAATCAACATATTTCATTGTATTGTAATGAAGGTTGACACAAATGTTGGACGTATAGCAGTTAGATTGGGATGGGTCCCTCTGCAGCCACTGCCTGAGTCACTTCAGTTGCACCTACTGGAATTGTAAGTAATATAGGTCACTAACCAATATGCCCCAATTTTTTCCTCTGCTCAGAAATGCTAATCAGATTCCTCTTCTAGGTACCCAATGTTGGAATCAATACAGAAATATTTGTGGCCTAGACTCTGTAAACTAGATCAACGAACACTGTAACACTAATAACTCTTTAAAAACTTTGGTATTCTCCAGAGCAATGTTTCAAGCAACGTGCTTGGAGAATTGCTCAATTTGCTAAGTGTTATACTGATTGCTTTACTATTATGGTGCAGGTATGAGCTACATTACCAGCTGATTACATTTGGAAAGGTAAATTCATTTTTGACATTTCATGGTGCATCAATTGAAACACAAATTGCTATTAACCATTAATAAATAGATAGATAGAATTCAAACATTCATGCCTTCACATCTATGCAGGTTTTTTGTACGAAGAGTAGACCAAATTGCAATGCATGTCCAATGAGAGGAGAATGCAGACACTTTGCAAGTGCTTTTGCAAGGTTTGCATTCCAACCTTGCCTAACCAATGTTTTTATTGCCATTATTATCAGGGAGAATCATAAAACAACCATCAGAACAATAAAGTTATGAAATAATTCATAGGAGATCATTGTATCAAAAATTTCTATAACTTACAGACTTTATAGAAAAGAAATAAAATAAATTTTAACTGTTTACTACGCAAATAATCACATAAAAGGAGCAGAAGGCTATGCAAACATTAAACGGTGAACAGAGAAAGTAAAACCCAAAAATTAGGTAATAAGTTACCATCAGAAACATGCAAAAAAAAAAAAAAAATATATATATATATATATATACTTGCTGCACTGCATCAGCCAACAGGACTTTATATTCCAATTTGTTGTGATTGTTTTCCTTTTTGTTTTGTAACTCCCAGCCAACCCATATAGCTAAACTGTCAAACTTTTCAAAGTTTCACTTGGAGATAACATATTAAGATTCAAGGCACACGACTTATTTTTGTACATCTAACCAACGTCACAAAAGTGTTTGAACATTATTAATTTTTATCCTTTTTTAGTCCAATGGAGTTTGTTTGGAGATACGGAGTCCATAGAAAGTAAAGTAAAACAGCATATGAGCTATCTAATAAAAGGTTTAATGGGATAACTAATCCTTGAAGCCACCTATCTCATCCTCCAACTAGGCTGATTTAGCAAACTGAATGTTCTCTGTTTGAATCAGTGCAAGGCTTGCATTGCCAGGGCCAGAGGAGAAGAATATAGTGACTTCAACTGCACCTACTATGGCTGAAAGAAAACCTACAGTAGTTATCAATCCTGTGCTCCTACCTCCACCTGAAGAAAACTCACTCAGAGTAGCAGAAATTGGTACTGGCAACTGTGAACCCATAATTGAAGAACCAGCAACACCAGAAGAAGAATGTACAGAAATTTCAGAGAGTGACATTGAGGATAAATTTTATGAAGATCCTGATGAAATCCCAACAATAAAACTCAATATTGAAGAGTTCACAGTGACTTTACAGAACTATATGCAGGAGAACATGGAACTCCAAGAAGTTGACATGTCCAAAGCTCTAGTTGCTTTAAATCCGGAAGCTGCTTCTATTCCTGCACCTAAACTGAAGAATGTGAGTCGCCTACGAACAGAGCACCAAGTGTAAGTGGATATTCTCTACAATCATAAGAATAGTTTCTAAAAAGAGAATCAGGCAAGTTAAATAAAGTACAACTCATATTAGTTCATTTAACTGAAATCCAGGCTAAATCAATTAGACCGTACAGCATGCAGGAGCAAGTTAAATTATCAAAAGCAATCTCATTCTTGTAGAAACTAATTAAACTATCCTGCCAAGAACATCATGATTAATACTTGGAAGTACTCAGAAATTGTTGCAGTTGCTAGTCAAGTGAGAGCCCCATTCGACTAATTTTGGTCATAACTGGCAAACTGACTATTACAGTTTCAAATAAACATCAAGCTTTAACAATAGCTAAAATCTGAAATGATTTGTGCTAACTCCTTCATGATATGATACAGGTACCAACTTCCAGATTCTCATCCTCTGCTAAAAGGGGTTAGTTTCTTTATTATTTCAAACTTTTAGTATTTTGTACATGAGATAGTTGTTTAACCATAAGCCTACCAATTTGCAGATGGACAGGCGGGAACCTGATGATCCCAGCCCATACCTTCTTGCTATATGGACACCAGGTGAGCACAAAAAATAACACAAAAGTGGTCTTATTACCTATAATTAAACCATCCACCACATTTCTGTTTTTAAGAAGATGAAATATATTATTAGATTATAGTGTTTCCAGGACATGTTGCTGTGAATCCATCACATAATAATGCAAACACACAACTATAAGGGCTAATAATATATTGCTTTAAAATGCTACTGTTTTGAATGTCTTTTGAGTATTACCTTTGCTATGGCAACATGTACTACCAGGTGAAACTGCCAATTCTATTCAACCCCCTGAAAAAAGCTGTGGGTCCCAAGAATCAGGCAAATTATGCAATGAGAAGACATGCTTCTCATGCAATAGTGTAAGAGAAGCCAATTCACAAACAGTCAGAGGAACTCTGCTGGTGAGAAACTCCATTTTGATGTAATGGTACAAAAATAACCTAATTAGAAGCCAAAACTGACGTGACAAAATAGTACCTCAGTCATTTACTAATGTCTTACATTACCTCATCTTCAGATACCTTGCAGAACAGCAATGAGAGGAAGCTTCCCACTCAATGGCACATACTTTCAGGTTAATGAGGTAAATACCAATTAAGCAATCTACTAGCTCTTTTTTTTCTGGGAAGAATTTAAATAACATTCCCACCACCACCCACAAGGTCAGCTACTGGTTGTGTAATCGAGCACCCTGGCTAATGCTTAACAATTTAAGAGAGTAGATGGTCATATCCCAATTACCATGCAGGTATTTGCAGATCACGAGTCTAGCATCAATCCAATTGATGTTCCAAGAGAATGGATATGGAATCTGCCAAGACGTGTTGTGTACTTTGGAACCTCTGTATCAACAATATTTAAAGGTGAGAGATTATTTACAAGATTTTTCTTATAGTTTCCCAATCTAGTAATGAAATCTACAAAAAATACTTACAGAAAGATTTGTCTATTAGGCCTTTCGACAGAGGGGATACAATTCTGCTTTTGGAAAGGTAAGAATTTCGAAAACCTGTCTTTGACTCTTCATGCTAACTTATCTGCTTTGGTCAAAAGCGGTAGATAATGCCCACTAAATGAATATCATCTTTAGTAATGAAGTTAAGCAAACAACTAAATGAAGAGCCAACTTTCTTAGAGCGTAGATGAAGAAATTTGTGGCTAGTAGATTATCAAATTTGTTCGTCTACTTTCTAAGAAGTATTCTCCTGTTCAAATTTCATAAGTGTTTCAATAAAATAAAAAAACTGTTATTAAACAACTCAGACTCGGATAAACATTGACAGATTACGTAATTAGAAGAAAAAAAATAGGAAAACACTCAGAAATTAATGTCTCAAACCACTGGCAAAGTACAATAAGGAAAAAAAAATTGCACGAGAAAGTGACAGTAACACTTGTGCAATGATACTTTAAGGAGCAAGCCTTGTAAAGTAGATAGACTAAGTTGATATGAGAGTTAAAGACATGTTTCTTCCTATTGTCTTTGTATAGAGTCGTTACCTTGCCTAAGTTTTTTGGCTTTCCAATTTTTGGCTTCAATAATGGTCAGCCAGTCAGTTTTTAACCATCTCTTTTTAGATTTTATACAGTTTTTACAATTTCTTATTAAAAAAAAATGTTCAACCTTGCAATAAGTGGTAGTTATTTAAGGAAATACTTCTAATAGGAGGAGTTGTTGTAGATGAACATCACCTAAGTTCAGCGCCTACTTCTGACAATGGCATTTATTAAGACTCCACGTACTATTATAGAATAAAAATATTTGACATATTAACGTCTCATAGAACCTTTTAAACAGTTGTTAAGAACAAATTTGAATTTAAACTGTTATTCATCAGCTTCTACCTCATCAATATAATCCACTTAATTTGAAACACACTAATTATGCAATTATCAAAACATTTTATCATATTGTGTACCAACCGAGCCAAAGAACTAATATTTCGATATAATTTATATTTAATTTCTTTCTTTTTTTTTTTTTAACTCGATGTAATTGCCCGGCACTAAATGATAAATATGTAGAGATACATTTATATGTTCAGCAATCATGAACAAAAACATAATCATGGTCGAACATGCCAAATCTTTTATGCCTTCTTCAAGAAATCAAAAATCTGTTCACCAGTTACAAAACAATGAAATTTAAAGAAATTTAAGTGTAGCATACAATTAAAAATTATCAATTCACCTTTTACTTGCCAATGTATTCATTTGTACCCAAAAAAAAAATGATTTTCAACACAAATTATTCTAAACTAGATAAAATGTCAGTTATATATCATCTGGGATTAACCTATGACAGATCTTCATGTTTAGAAGAAGATTCACTTAAAGCACCCATTAGAGTTGTTGATCTTTAGAGAACTCATTAGTCAATAACACCACCACCTATTCTGGATCATCAAAGACTTTAGTTCAATAAACCCTCTATGTAATGACCAAACAAACATAACTTCAATAACTTAATATAACTGATCCACTATTTCCTAATTCAAGTTTCATAATTTTACCAAAATTACAGCAGAAAAGCTCTCGTTTAAAAATTTGAATGTCATACTTGTCTCATCCACTCTTGTATTCCTAATCAGCCCCTGCATTCACATGTACAGAGTAAGTGCATATTTAGTTATCAATGTGTTCTATCCCTAATTTCTTTAGATATATAAATATAAAGTCGTACTTTGTTAGCAGACCAATAGAAACCTTGATTATTCCTGAAGATTGTTTCTCTTGGCATTTTTTCAATCTCTCAGGGGATTGTCAACTTTACTAAAATCTAGGAGTTATCAGAATTCAGATATGATTCACTCACTAACTTTTGAAACTTTATTGGCAGGATTTGTTTGTGTCAGGGGGTTTGACCAGAAATCACGAGCTCCCCGACCTCTTATGGCCAGGCTACACTTTCCAGCTAGTAAGTTGGCCAAAACAAAAAATGAAAACAAATGATAAGCAGCCCATCATGCAAAGAAGATTACCAGCAAAAGCATTAATAATTACCCAGAGTTGAGAGAAGATTACCGGCAAAAGTACTAATAATGATCCAACAAGGGAAGAAGGATTGCTGACCTCAGGAAGAAAAATTAATTTTGACTAACATATTGTTGTACATTTAATTGTTCTTTCTCTAACATGAGATGCATTCACCTCATGTTAGCCCCAGAAAAAGAAATTATCAAGTTAGATTGTGGGATCCCATGGCAAGTGGGATGTTGTCTGTACATCATTGAAAAGTACGATTATAATCTCAATTCATGCTCAATTGAGCAATTCTTCAATACTAGCTAATTAATAGGTATAGCATGAGTGATGCAAGATAAATTTTGCAAGAAAAGACTGAACCAGGAGGGNTGCCTCAGAATGAACTCCTTTGCGTCAACGAAACGACAAACTTGAAACTGATAAAAAAAATTTATTAAATAAATTGAAGTACCTATCAACACAAGAATTAAGAGAAAATCATTCCTAATCATGGACAAACATCAACAATTATTATATCTGACAGACTAGCAGAAAAAAATTTCTAATGGATCAAGAGAATTCAATTGATATTCCACGATGACAAAAAATTCCCTAGATGCAGCAATCGTCCACCTCAATAGGCTATAGCAGTAGTCTTCTACATTAGGTAGCTTTCTTATACAAACCGTGCTGTGCTTCTCTGCTACTATTTAGAAGCTTAAACTTCGTGATTACTTAGACAGAAGACGACAATCTTATCTAATGCAACCTCAAATTCCTTAAAAAGTTCAAGTGATCACGAACTTAAATTTAATTGATGCATACACGTAAATCCTAAAAGCTGGAGCTATGAGAAATCTGGAACTAAAACTTATCCTTATCACTACATATGAAGATCACTATAGATGCAAATTGACATGGACAAATCAATAACATTCTTTCTATTATTAATACTAAACCCAACACGTCCAGTTGATCATTGTACAATTGTTTCTTCCTCACATCTTTAGTAAACATATCTCCTAATTGTAGAATCTGATTAAACAGAATATAAAATCGTTTGCTCTCAAATAATCGTATCACGAACAAGATGAAAATCCACTTCAATATACTTTATCATCTCGTAAAACACAACATATTTGCATTATATGAAATATCTCGCATATCACTAAAACAACTAAGTGACGAATCCCATCCCTTTTGAAACAAATTCCACCGATAAAATTCTCGTTAGTAGTTTCAACCCTTGCCTTATCCATATACAACTCATTTTGTTTCTCAGGCTTCTCCGCGACCAATAGCCAACTCTTCATAAGGCTTCTTATATGACCTTCACTACCCGCATGCCAAGACTACCATCTTCTTGCCACCTAACAACTAGATGCCTCTTAGCTTGCCACCTACAAGTTATATGTAATTTATTTTGCTATCCAGTAGCTATTCCTCAATTCTAGAAAAACCGCACACGGCATTTCCTTACTCATCAATAGGCGAATTGATTTATCCCAATTCCCAAACAACTCCCTTGGGAAAGAATCGATCCCAGACAAACACAGATTCCTACAAGGTAAAATAAATCAAATCAAATCCAGTAAACAAGTTTACCACGATCGCATTCTTCGACTTCGATTAAAAACATAATCAGTAGAAGAGCACAATAGAACTTATCATTTCAACTTTTCGTTCTTTTTTCTCGGCAAGCAAACAAGAAATCAACTAGTGGAAAGAATCAATCAAACAAGAAACAAACAACAAAGTAGAAGATCCAGCTTCAACAATACTCTGAAAACTTATAATTGAAGGAAAAAAAAAAAGCGTCAATTAAAGATCATAAAAGCATACCTTTGTGGTCTGCACATTAAAATTGACTGAAGGCGAAACGAAGAGGCGGTGCTTTTTATATGGCAAACTCCGGAGCGAAAAAGAGAGAATTTATTTTGGGAAATGTTTGCCGCCTTTTGCTCTTCCCTCCAATTTCTCTCTCTCACTTTCGCTTTTCGAAAGTTAAAATTCTCTCTCTCTCTTCCTGTATTAATATATCTCCACGCGCTTCAGCGTTACGGGTTGATGGCATAATATTATAATTTAAATTATTATACTAATATTAGTTTCCCACTTTTAAATAAAAATATTTATATGAACATATAATTACTCTGCCTTACTCTATAATTTTGCAAATTATTAATTATAATGATATATAAAATTGAAAATAATGTAAATTAACTTTTTTTAATTTACTTCTAAATTATGTGGGATATTTTATATATCTTAAAGGGGGAAATACTCTGACCCCCCAGATAGATTTCAGAGAAACACTTAACCTCAAYATTTCACTAAACTAACATTTACCCCCAATTTTTTAACAAACGTTAAAACAGAATTTTATAAATTAATAAAATACCATTTCTACCCTCCTTTGCTTTCACATCTATCTTCTCATCTCCCACCCGCACCCATCTAATTTCACAGCTTACTTATTCCCCATTACCAATAATAACTCTAAAAACTTTCCAAATTTCTCTTGTAAATTAAA
>JANLJB010003079.1:1420-24760 GCA_026212285.1 Bursera cuneata
CTTCTCATACCAAAAAAAAAAAAAAAAAAAAAAAAATTGTCTTTAAAATTTGTACAAAATTGAGTAAATATTTTGGTGAAACAATAATACTCTTCAAATATTTGCTCAAGCTAAACATAGTTTTTTTTAATGTTATTATTATTCAAATAATAAATAGAAAGAAGGAAATATTGATCAATTTGTGATTAACTTATTTGTCGATAATCGACAACCACCGTGATCCCACATCATCTCTACCCTTAATCCAAAGTGTCACACCTAATCATGTGTAGACCTACACTAATTCAAAAGGAGGATTACTCTATATTTAGTAATTGATTTCGAAATTACTAATTTTTCCGCATGTAAGATGAAGAGATTTATCATCATACTTCAAAGAAAAATGAATAATTAATAAAAACAAAATTTATATGTTTGACTATAGTCTTATTTATTTATTATTATTATTATTTGTTTTGTGAGTGAGTTGGGTATTTGTAAAATTATTACTATTATCCTATTTAGATTTCACCCAAATTTGAAACATGTTTTTCAACTGTAGTTTGGTTTGTAGCAGTTATGATGGTGACAAATTGCCAAAATTTGNGAAACCATAAATTCACTTAATTTTTTATTTACCTCATTTATAAAATTGATAAAAATGTTCTGAATTTCCACGTTGTAAATAACTAATGGATTAAAACTTTTTTATTAATTTTGAATAAAATATAACTTTACAGGCTAGCTAGATGTATACTGTTGCTTGGACAATGGACAATAACAAATCTTTACAATTTAAAATTAGTTGACAAAAATAATACTTTGACTAAGGTTTTTCCTTTGTAATTTGCTCTCTCATCAAAAGGCCAATCATCATCACAACAACAAAGCTTAGCTTAGGTTAGANTTACGCTTCTTTTTTTTTTTTTTTTAAATTTCATAATTAAATTATGTACAGACTTTTTCAACTCTAATTTTTATAATGTATTTTGGGATTTTATTTACGTATAAGATTGTAATTTGATGCCARATGTATGGATCAAATTGGATCATCATCATGATTAGGATGATAAAACTTCCTAGTCTTTGGCCCTCTCCCTAATAAATGTAATTGTCACATCATGAGTCCCCCTTGCCTTCCAAATTTCTAATCAACCAAGCTTGTATCATTTTCCACAACAATGCCATACGCATAACGAATTTAATTATAATTCACTTACAATTCAATACTTGCAAAGAAAAAAAAAATTGAATTCGATAAATAATCAGATTGATGCTCTAAGAAATTTAAATTATATTAAATAATAATTTTATTTTTTTATTTTTAATTTTTATCTTAAATGCCCTTCTAACTCAACATAACATGTTTACACGCATGATTCTTAACACAATAAATCTTATCCGATCTATCACAGGAAATGACATGACTAATTTTTGTATTTATATTTATAATTTATATTATAAATTGTTTATTTTTGTTTTTAAGATGTGAAGCACAATAAAGCCACTTTTAAGTTAATGGAACCTTATAATTATTTTTTAAAAATAAGAAAAGGCAAAACTGATTACGTGGTAATCCATGGTCGATCGGCGCTCCCCTCTGCTTTCTTCCCTTCAGATCCGCGGTCTTTTATTTCATGATAACAAAAACCGCAAAACATAATAATAATAATAAAATAATAAAAAATAAGAAATTACCAAATAAAAAAAATTATCTTTCATTCTCTCTCTCTCTCTCTCTCTCTCTCTCTCTCTGTGTGAATAATACTTTATAAATTCTGCCATAATTCCCATCTTTGATCTCTCTTTCTTATTCTCTGTTTGGATTGCTGAACCAATTCGTCTTTTTTCTACACTTCACATTTTTCTTTCTTTCTGTATTATGCAAACAAACCCTAGCCTTCTCCTCTTTTTCCTTCCTTTTCTTTCATTTTCTCATGAAATAAACACACACTGCTCCTGACGGGTACGTTTCTATTTTCACCTTTTATTTTTTATTTTTTTTTTGGTTTTTCCATCCCTAAAATTATAAACCAATCCAATTTCTCTCTATAACTATCTTATTCCGATCCAGTTTCGATTGCTTGTACGTAAAACGTTTTTTAATTTGTTATTCATTTTTGGGTGAGTTTCGCTTTACAATTTGGTTTCACGTGAGGTTAAATTTGTAGTTTTTAGGGCAAAGCTTTTTGCTGTGAAATTAGGGCTTGGATTTTGTGTGTTTATATTTTTGGAGATTGATCTGGGGGGTGCTTGTAGATATGATGTTATTGTTTATTCAGGCTGTAGGATTGAAATGTGTGTTGTTTGGGTTGATGAAAGTTTTGTAAGTGTCGTGTTGCGTGAGAGGTAGAGAAGGCTTGGTGAGAAATGACTGATTTTCAACAATTACAACAAAAGCCAGAATCCACAGATGATGTTTGTGTGGAATTTGAACGTGGATTGGAGGAATTGATGCGTGGGCACTTGGATGATTGTATGTCATTTGCGTCATGCAGTTCTACGCGTAATAATGATGATGAGGATGATGAAGGGGATCAGCTGGTTAGGAGGAGGAGAAGGTCGGACCTTGAGGGTGATGACTTGGCTGAGTCATCAGCTGCCAGGAGGCGGCATTCTCGGATTTTGAGTAGGTGGGCTGCACGGCAAGCTCAGGAGATGATAACTACGATGGAGAGGAGGAATCGTGAGACTGAATTGATGGCACTTGCGGGTTTGCACACGGTTTCGATGCTTGATTCTTCGTTTTTGAGGGAGTCTCAGTCTCCTAATTCGAGGCGGCAGGGTAATGTGGAGAGGCCGAGTACTCAGGCGTCAGGGATTTTACAAATGTGGAGGGAATTGGAAGATGAGCATACGTTGAATAGGGCACGTGAGAGGGTGAGGGAAAGGTTGAGGCAGCAAAGGAGTGTTGAGTCTAATACAAATGTCTCGAGTACCAATACATCAGAGGATCGTGGTAGTGAGAATCAGGGGACTTTGGGGGATGCAAGTGAAAGTGAGAATGAGTATGGGATTTGGTCACATGATCAGATGGAGTCACAAAACGAGCATGGGAATAATAATGGGTCTAGCAGGGAGCAGTCTCCTGATCTTGGCGAAGTCGAGAGGGAGAGGGTGAGGCAAATTGTTCGTGGATGGATGGAGAGTGGCCTTGGTGATCATTCATCTAATGCTGCCCAAAGGACAGGTAGTCCAAGAGCTGAATGGCTTGGTGAAACAGAGCGGGAAAGGGTTAGAATTGTTAGGGAGTGGGTGCAAATGACAAGTCAGCAACGTGGAGCTCGTGGGGGCCGGAGAGAAGAACAGGCAGCTGCAACTGCTGCTCAAGCTGATCAAGTACGTGAAGGGTTGGCTGCTGACCATGATGAAGGGCAACCGGAGCATATTCGCAGGGACATGCTAAGGCTGCGTGGAAGGCAAGCTTTACTTGACTTGCTTGTGAGAATTGAGAGGGAAAGGCAGAGGGAGCTTCAGGGCTTGTTGGAGCATCGTGCTGTCTCTGATTTCGCTCATCGCAACCGCATTCAGGTTAGTTAGTTATCATGGAAATGGTTTGTCATTTTCTATGTTTTTTTCAAGCATACCAATTTCTGCTTTTGTGTTATCTTTCTTTAAAAGGAATTCTGTTGTTATAGTAGTTAGTTTTAGATTCTGAGTATCTGTAAGTATAATTTCTAGATTTTTGCTCCTTACATTAATATGGTAATACATTTGTACTGGATTATCCTGCTTTAAGTTGAATTTCCGTCTTCACTGGAAAGTTTAGGCAATCTTAAGTTGGTTTATGGTTCGTTTTGGTGGACTATCATCATATACTTACTTTCCTTAGAAGTCTTGTTATGTTAGTGTCAGTTTTCTCCTATGCTAAAAGTTTTAGTTAGTTTCCTTCTCTTACCAAAAATATTTTATCTAGGTTGGACACTCGGAGATGTACTTCTGCTTGTATTGTTTTCCTCAAGAGGCTCAATTAATTTTAATTCTTCATAGTACCATCTGAATGGCCTATATATAGTGGAGCATTGTTGTTTTACTGCATATATTTCAACTTTTTGTTGAAGTTGTAGTAAAAAAAAAAAAGATGTTAGGCTATCATGTTGACTCCTGTGGTCTATGATTTCTGAAGACAATATAATATTTCTCACTGCAATAAATTCACTTGTTTGTCATGCTACTATTTTTTTTTTCTCCTTGTAATAGTTGCCTTAGTTCACCACTAACTTCTATTTCTTTCCAGTTGACAGAAGATATTCAAAATCATTTCTGATTAATGACCTGGGCTTAGCATGCAATTGCATTTGGTGTTTAAAATATATTCTTGTCTGGCCTATTAAAAGCTTTATTATATATTATCTGGATATTCTGCTTTCATGTGTATCAATGGTTTAACCACTATTACTTTTATAATTTTTACAGTCATTACTCAGAGGNAAAGCTTTATTATATATTATCTGGATATTCTGCTTTCATGTGTATCAATGGTTTAACCACTATTACTTTTATAATTTTTCCAGTCATTACTCAGAGGTAGATTCTTGCGAACCAATGAAAGACCAGTTGAAGATGAGAGGCCTCCGTCGGTGGCTGCTGGTGAACTAGTTCAGTTAAGACAACGACACACAGTATCTGGTTTAAGGTATGTATGATCTTGATCTCAAGCCTCAAGAATGTTCTTAATTTTTCTTCTCATTGTTTGTTCAAACTTCTAGCACTTAAGCATTATGTTTTGTAGAATGACATTTATAATGGGTGCCTTTTTATCTTTGCAAATTAGTAGATTCTTTCATTAGGGTGATTTTAGTGAGGGATTTTTTTTTATTTTAATAATTTTATAGAGATAATCCATCTCTTATTAGAAGGATTAAGAACACTATGTTATATATCTATTAATATATTGTGTGATATATATTCCTAGTCTTGTTGTAGCAGCCATAGTTTTACATAGCCAGTTAGCTTAGAGTATCAGACAGCTGTGATACTGGGACATGATTTTATTAATCATAAAATTAACCTCATTTCTAATGCCAGGTATTTATTATGTACTAATATGAATAATAAATTTCTTTCTCATATAGGGAAGGCTTCCGCTTCAGATTAGAAAATATCGTCCGTGGTCAAGCAAGCAACAATTCTGATAGCACATCTAACAATAATACCAATGAATCTAGAAATGATCGAACTCAAACAAACCTTTCACAGGATGCTCAGCATGAAACCAATGAGCATTCACAGTCAAGGAGTCAGGCAAGTGATGGCCACCGGTTGCCTGATCAAACAGGCAGCTTGGAAAGCAATACAAATGTTGGGAGTATAAATTGGCCAGAGACGTCTAATCAAGGAGGGAATTGGGAAGAACAAATTACAGAAGATGAAAGAGGAAACCGACAACAGTCATCATACACTCGGTTTGATGAATCGAGAAATAGTAATGAAGCAGAGATGGATACAAACTGGCAACAAAGTCCTGTTAATGATTGGCCTCAGGAAACTTCTGGAAATGTGGACGGAGAAGAAGGTCATCCACAAGAAGCCCATCGGGTTTGGCATGATAATGGGGCTAGAGAAACTGTTGATAGTTGGTCAGAAGGGCCTTCTGATCCTCCAAGAACTCGTCGGGCTATGCCTTTTAGAAGATTAACCAGATTTCATCCGCCTGATGATGATAATGTGTATAGCATGGAACTTAGAGAACTTCTGAGCAGGTTAGTTGAATTTCATATTGTGCCTTTATATATATATATATATATATATATATTTTTTTTTTTTAATGGTAGGTCTTTGGTGTTAAGCCATGTAGATTTACTTCCATGATTTAGATTAATATATTCTCTATNTTGTGCCTTTATATATATATATATATATATATATATTTTTTTTTTTTTTAATGGTAGGTCTTTGGTGTTAAGCCATGTAGATTTACTTCCATGATTTAGATTAATATATTCTCTATATTCTCTCCCGTTTTGCAGAAGAAGTGTTTCTAATCTGCTTCGTAGTGGTTTCCGTGAAAGTTTAGACCATTTAATACAGTCATATGTGGAAAGGCAAGGTCGTGCTCCCATAGACTGGGATTTGCATAGAAATTTGCCAACACCAACTCCCTCTTCACCAGAGCGGGATCAAGAGCAGCAGAGGGATGAACAAAATGAGGATCCGCATGATGCCATTAATAGACCTTCATTGGTGCTACCATCGCCACCAGTGCCTCCACCACAGCCGCTGTGGCACCAGGATTTACATCATACTAGCTGGTCTCGTCACAGCATGCAGCGTTCAGAAATTGTGAGTTTGTTTATTCTCAAATTTTAGTTTTTAATTTTATTATTAATTTTTTGGATGCCTCTTTTAGTTTCATGTCAAGTCGTTATATTTTCTTTTCTTATGCTGTTGTAATACATTGGGATACAGGAAAGCACTGGAGCTTTCTTTGAAAACTAAAGGTCTTTGTTTTCCTCTACAAAGCATTTGAAAGTTCAAAAATTTATCCAGAACTAGGGTCATACTGTCTTCTGCCTATAGTAATATGGTTATTATCTGGACTTACTCCCAGCAGTGGTCCTTAGACAAGCTCATAAAACCCTTAAATGCTAATGAGGGATGTCTTAGGGCCACTGATGTAGAATATTATATCCCACTAGTTTCTTGACTAGGAAAGCTTTTTCTATGTATTGAAGAAAAAAAAGGAAAGAAAAAAAGAGATATGTCCAACTGATGGTGAAAGTGGATGGGAAGTGGGCTGAGATTTTCTGATTTCTCTTGATGTGCCAAATTTAGTAACTATTTGTATCTAAATTGTCATGCCACTACCCATTTCCAGTTTTTTATGCATTTATCTTACCTTTGACCTGAATGTGTGAAGTGGAAAATGACTTGGATCAGGAATGGGAGATGATTAACGATTTGAGGGCAGACATGGCAAGGCTTCAGCAAGGTATGAGCCACATGCAGAGGATGTTGGAAGCCTGCATGGATATGCAGCTGGAGTTGCAGCGCTCTGTGAGACAGGAAGTGTCAGCTGCTCTTAATCGATCAGCTGGTGAAAAAGGTTTGTGTACACTTTTCCTGTAATCATCATTGTTCATCTGTCTCTCAGAACGTTGAATTATAACAGAAGGTTTTGTGCTATGTTGACACTAAAGTTCCCTTAAACTTACACTACATTTTTGTGAGCTATATTGCTGTTTTCATTATTTTATATTTTCTTTCTCTAATCATTTACTTCATGTTGCAGGGATGGTAGCAGAGACATCAGAAGATGGATCTAAATGGGGTCATGTGAGGAAAGGGACTTGCTGTGTTTGTTGTGATAGCCATATTGATTCTCTGTTGTACAGGTATGTCTGCTACGATTTTGATATTTTTCTTTTGCTGGACAGACACTTAAGAAAACCGGACTTTTTATACTTATCGTGTGGAAAAATATCTGAAAATTGTTTGCAGATGTGGGCACATGTGCACTTGCTCAAAATGTGCAAACGAGTTGGTCCGTGGTGGAGGGAAGTGCCCATTGTGTCGAGCACCAATTGTTGAAGTAATTCGAGCATACTCAATACTGTAAAGACAAGTGAAAGAAATAAGGAAAAAAAGAAAAAAGAAAAAAAAGGAGGAATAATAAGAAATTAATAGAATGAGTGGTAAGGTCAAAAGAGAGCCCATGTTAATTCCTGTACATGAATGAGAAGCTCCTAGGGCTCTTATTTGTAGAGTGTTCATTGATGTTGCCGCTGTTTTTCTGATTATATGTGGAACATTATGCAGTGTATAATTGGAATAACAAATGGCATAGCCAAATTCTTCATTCATGCGTAAATAAAATCAAAAGATTCTTTACATTTTTACTATTATTCTCAGGTTTCGACATCGAGAAATAATCAAATTTATGCATTTTTCAAGCAAAATGTTGCTAGTTGCATGGTTGAGGGGTTAAGAGACAGCAGCAACCCGTCGAATGAGGTGTATTTGCCCGGATCCGGATGGTACCTAAATGTTTTGGGAAACGGGAACCTCGAGATTTACGGGCATGTACAATGGATGTCTTCAGGCTCGTAGTCCCCAACACCCTTTTTAGTTTTTACTTATTTCTAGGCACATTTATCTTGGCCCCGTATGTTATGGTCAATATCCCACCTGAATCATGCCTCCTAAAATTTATCCCTCGTTTATCTTCCCATTAACAAAAAATATTATATATACACCCCCAAGAATACACAGTATCTTTTATACCTTTCTTTTAATAAATCTTTTAGGTATATCATGATATTTATAAAAATTTAATTTTTATTAAATATAATTTTTTTTTATTAAAACTTAATATCATGATATCTTGTCTATGAGTTCAAAAATAACTTATAAATAACATAAAAAAATAAAAATAATAATATTTGATTATATCAAATATTAAAATTAAAATTAAAAATTTTAGAAAAAAATAAATTTCAAGAAACATATTACTATAATTTCAAGAAAAAAAAAAACAGAAATTTCAAATTATTAAAATTTGAATAAATCTTGTGAAACTTAAAAAAAAAATCATATTGACCTTTATATCTAAAATAATATAATTGCATAAAATTAAATTTATCATAGAATTAAGTAATACAATCTATATTTATATCAGTCATTTATCAAGAAACCAATAAATATGAGAGGTTACATATAGGTTATATATCTATATATCAAAATAATCAATAAATATTTGATCAATTTAAACTAACTATAAAATTTTTAAAAAAAAATGTTCTTGATGGTTCTAACTTGTTAATAAAGTTAGCTTAAAAAAATTATTTTTTCATTTATTTTTTACTAAAATTTCTTATTTTAATTTCAACCTTTAATATAAGCAAGCATTAATTTATTGATTTTTTATATTATTTATAGGTTATTTTGAACTCATAATCAAGATATCATGATATTAACTTTTAATAAAAATATTATATTTAATAAAAATTAAGTTTTTTAAATATCATGATATATTTAAAAAGATTTATTAAAATAACGATATAAAAGATATTGAATGAAAAGATAACCGAAATTAAGTTTTAAAAGGCCAGTGCAGTGCTCGTCTTATATTTAGGTGGGATGTTGGTGAAAAAAAATTGGGAGGCAAAGGAATATCTGTTTATTTATATATATCTCCATGAAATTCCAAACAAAGGAACATCAATTTCCTCTCTTCATAATGCATGATATAATTAAAGGTAAATTTATTTAACGGTTTAAAAATAGATAGGAATCTCTTCTATAAATGAGGTAAATTTTTTGAAAACTTATCAAATTATCTTTTACATAATTTTAAATGACCTTTCGCCTACTACGTGTATCAAGCCTTTAAAAAAAAAAAAAAATCGTTTTGCTCCTGGCATTTACAGAATATGTTTATGTTTTGATTAAAATCAAACTAGGTTAAAAAATAAATTAATTAAAAAAACCTCATATATCCTATCATCAACTTCTTATTATAAATAGGGAACGATCCATGACTATTATTTTTAACATATTTATACTCATATACGTTGCAAATCATTTGATTAGTACACTTTTAAGCTTTTAATAGTTGTGATTGAACATAACATGTATAATTAGTGCACCTTGAAAATAAAAATGTTATATCCAATCAAATGATTCATAATTTATGTAAAAATTGTGATGTTATGAAACTTAATCCCAAATAGTAATGCTTTGGACATAAAATTTGTATCCCGATTATGATGTGACATTATATAAATCGTAATAAATATTTATTATTTTGATTTTCATTTATTCATTTTTTCACTCATATGATGTTACATTAGTTGAGATGCAGACTTTATATCCATAGTATTACTCAATCCAAAATATCCATAGTATTACTCAATCCCAAATAATAGTAATACCACGCTTACAAACTTATCATACAAACTAGTATAGTATGTAATGATTGGGAGAACGAACATAAAAAAATTAATAAGATTAATTAAGCTTTGATTAAGCGGCAAGCATACATTAATGCCACATAGGTTTGTATAAGTGAGTTTGTAAAAATATTTTGTAAATGCATTATCACTCAATAAATATATACATGATAAATTTTTATTTAACAAATGCATAAATGATATAAGACGCTCTTACCACCTAAGACTTTTAGTCTCAAAAATAGTCTCTGTTGCCTCTGTAAACATGAGTTGAGCGTTCAGAGCTTTGGTGAGTTTGTGAGCTCTGAAACACATCCTCATACTACAGAGGTTGCAAATTAAAATCAAGAAATCAGATTTTGTTTTTGTTTTTAAGATCGGAAAACAGTAGGCATAGTATAGGGTCCTTATAATTTTCCCATTCCAACAAACATGAATAAATAAAACTGCCATTATATAAAAAGAATGATATGTCTAGCATAGGCTGACATTATATTTTTTCTTTTCCGGGACAAAACTTATAACTCTTCCACTAACCTGATTTATTGAGCCAGAGCCATCTACCGTCGCTATACAATATACATGCTACTTTTTTTTTTTTTTTCAATGATGACTACGAGCTATAAAACGATTGAAGACAAAAAATTGGTGGATAAAAAGAACGAGAAAGCAGGGAAAAAAATCACCCGAAAGCCTGTTCCGACTCATGAAAACCATCTCCTTCCATTATTAACAGTTTTGAGCTTCATCACAAGTTGCTCTCGTTGAGCTTCCACCTCTGCGTATTTAAGGCTCATTTGAAAGTAGCGTTCCCGTAGATCCTTCAACTCGGCCTCAAGAGAAAATGCTTTCTTTAATCCTTCATCTTCACCTGTCAACTTCACTGCAGTATCCGAAGGACTGCTTGCTTCCCTGGACAAAAATCTGAACACAGGAAAGAGGTTTATGAAAGTTGTTAAAATAGTTGTACACATTCGAGTACGAATGGACCACTATTATTTTGTTCCGAGCATTGATACTCTATGCTATCCGGTATTATATATAACTGTAATTAAACTAGTCCATGTTCTACTGTAATTCTCTGTTCATTATTACAAACATATTATACTAGTGCAAGAATAATACAATCACAAAGCAAGTTGGCTTCAAGACGAAATGGCTACATACTGACAAGGGATCATGTAATACAATATCATTTTTCTATTGTAGTATTGTTTACGAATAAGTAATTGGTATGTTAAAAATCCAGAACTTATAAATTTGTAGCCCACCTCTTAAGCTGTGCTTTATACATCTCATTTGCCTCCAAAGCATCAGCTAGTTCATTCTCAAGAGACTGGATCTTTGACAAAAGATCAATCTCCATAACATGGGAACTTCTAACGTTATGTTTGTTATCAACCTGAAACAAAAGGACAAGAAGGGAAGTATTGAAATTTGAAAGACTAAATAAGGATATAATAGCTGTTACAGAGACATAGTTGGCCCTCTTAAACTGGATGAATTTAAGTATGGCAATAATGCTAACCTGTTGTGGGTTTTGATGCATCGGCAGATTGTTTTTCTCTTCATTCTGTCATTTCAGAAGCTGAAGTTATAAATATATATTTAAGTGTTTTAAATAAATTTAATTGCAAAAAGTAAAACATGATACAGGAAACTTGGTGATACTAACTCTTGATGGAGAATTCAATTTGTCATGAATAGAAGCACTGGTAGGAGAAGAATCAGGAAGAGAAAGACTTGCAACAGACTTCAGTTGATTCTGTTCTACTTTTTTATTCTGCTTCAACTCCTCTTCAAGTGCTTGAGCTCTACGAAGACACTCTTCCTTCTCCTTCTCAAGATTTTTTATCTTCCTCTGAAATTGGCTATTTTCCCTCCTTATCTGCGCAAGCTCATTTTTCAGCACAGCTTCCTGAGAACCTAATGCTTGTATTGCAGTTAAATCCCCCTCCAGCCGAAGAAGCTTTTCCTGAAGGGCAACTTTCTTAAGTTTGCAGTCCTCTAGCTCTGATGCAGCCTTCTGACTACTAGAGAGTTTCTGCATGCATAAGTTTCTCTCAGCCTGAAGTTCCTCATGATCTGCGGATAATATCTGCAACGAAGCTTCCAGTCTTTCATTTTCAAATTTGGCCTCATTGAGTGATTTCTTTAGATTCAGAACTTCATCCTGAAGCAATGCAGTTTTCTCCAGTTGAGCCTTAAGGCTGGATACTTCTTCTGCTCCCTGTAGCTTCTCATATTCAGAAGCTTTAAGTTTAAACTCAAGCCCTCTAATGGTGCTTCTAAATTTCTCTTCATTGGATTTGACATCCTCCAGCAAATCCAGTAGTTTTTCATGGTCAGCCATCATAACTTCCTGATTTTGCTTTGCAGTGGCAAGCTCACCCATAAGCTGTTGTGCTCTCATTTGAGATTCCTTCTGGAGGATATCAAGGCTGGTCTCAGATAATTTTAGTTTCCCTTGGACTTCTCGAAGAGCAGCTTCAAGCACAGCTTTATCTGCACGTAGATGAGACACTTCAAGTATAGCTTCCGATGCTGTTCTATCCTTTTCATCTTGAGTCGCAGACATCTGCTCAGTGAGATGTGCAACCTCTCTTTGAAGGTTACCAGCTTCAACTGTCTTCTCCAAGTACATCTGATTCAACAGACTCTCCTCTGTAACAAGTTTATCTTTATGTTTTTTGTTTTCATGAAGCAAAGCATCTAGTTCTAGATCAAGGGCTTTCTCCTTTGAAGCTATTTCTTCCAGCATTGAAGAATATTTTTCTTCAAGTGCTTCAACTTTTTTTGACATATCAGAAAAAACTTTTTCTGATTCTTTCAGTTCAGCTTCCAAGACTGCACAATGCTCATGTAACTTCAATTTTTCCTTTCTTAGCTCTGCATTTGATTTCTGCAGCAAACTGGATTCTTCAATAAGACTTTCAGCTGTAGCTTGTAGCTTTGGATTCGCTATCTTCAGATATTCACACTCTTCTTGAACTCCTAACCACTTCTTTTGCATGTCCTGGAACTTCTGTTTCATTTCAAACTTTTGTGTCTCCATTTCAGCTTCCAATCTTTTTATCTCATCCTGGAGACTCAAAACATGCAATTTTGAATTCTCTAATTCTAAGCGACTTGATTCCCTCTCATTGGTTAAATATCTTAGCTGTGCTTCCAAGCCACAAATCCGTTCAGATAACTGCACATTTTCTTTTTCTAATTCACGCAAGTGAACTTCCAGTTCATGTTTGCTGCTTTCTAGCTCTGAAGATTTTCTTTCAAGAATCTCGTTGGCTGATACCCGAGAAGCGATATTGCTATTAAGCACCATGATTTGATTATGCATATCATCCAAGCATTTAGAGGTGTTAGATTCTTCTCTAAGTATCATTTCCATACGTCCCTCTAACTGGGCTTTTTCTTTCTGGAGATCAGCAATCTGAGTTTCTGACTCCCTTTGGTAATGTCTAAGAGCATTGACCTCTTCTCCCTTCAGCAAAATGACAGATTTAAGCTCATCTATCTCAGATATCTTTCCCAACAGTTCCTTACCTGGATCTGTAACTTCAGATTTAAATTCCATATACTCAGTCTCGACTCCCTCAGTGGAAGGGCTTAGAGTATTTTCACATAAATGAGGACCACCCTGCAATTTATTGCAGACTTCTGAGTTTGCCCCTGTTGCTCTAACTTCTTCATTGGATTGAGGCTCATCATTATGAACAGAAATTTTCTCTTCAAAGCAATTTTTCAGCTGGATAAAGTTGTTCAAGATAGCCTTGACTTGCTCTTTTAGAGTAACCAAATCTGTGCTGCTCAAAATATCTGACTGGTCAGATTCACAACTACACCCAGTATTTGTGGGGGGACAAAGGCTAGATTGTTGCTTATTTAGATTGGCTACAGAGAGCTGAATCTGCTTATGCAACTCAAAGAGAAATTTAGAAGTTTCGGTGAAAGTATCTGAATCAGAAATCTTACACCATGGACAGACAGCTGCAGCATGGTCTTTAATCTCATTTTCCTTTCTGTGGTAAAGTTCTAGCTGTTGTTGCAGTGCAGCAATCTCAATTTCCTGCTTTTCTGCTTTGGAACGGCATTTACAGAGTTCACCATCAAGGTAACAAGCTTTGTCCTTGGAAGCTTGCATCTGGAGCTCCAGGTCATCAGGTCTATTTCCAAGATCTACAAATTGTATCTTTAAGTCATCAGTAGAATGTTGTTCACTAAGAGCATCTGTCTTCCTAATCTCCTCTTCAAGCTTGCATATTTTAGATTTCAGTTTGCTCACTTCATACTCAGGTATAAAGACAGAATTTTCATCTGGACAGTCATATGATAAAGGTTTAGAAGAGGCATCACATGTCAAAAGATCCTTTTTTGATTCTTTGAGCTTGAATAGAAGTTCCAGGTTTTCCTCTGTTAGTTCATTGCAGTCCCTCTCAAGTTCCTGCACCTTCTCTTTTAGAACATCAACCTCTTTAATTAGATTGTGACCATCTTCATTTCCAAAATCTATTTGCTGAAGTCTTTGAGCATTTAAAGCCTCAGATAACTTTGCTTCCAGATTGATAATCTTTTCCTCTTTTTCAGCTATTACAGCCCTCCACTCTGCCTGACAGTCTATTAGAGCTTGAGGTTTTGAGCCTCGTTCCATCTCCATCTCACGGTTTTTTTCCTCCAGTGATCTTTCCAGAAATTGAATGTTACTCTCCAAATTCCTTTTAACTTCCTCTAACTGCTGTAGTTCATGCTCTAGGTTCCTGTCATCCTCTTGCTGAGCCTCAGCATTTAAATCTCTTGCTGGGTGTTCGACAATACTACCTTCCAGATCTGAATCACTGGAGGTGTCTCTCATCTTCTTTATAACAACCTGCTTGGTTGTATCGATGACCTTACTATCTTCAAATCCATGGCCATAAGTTCCTACTTCAAATTCTGATTTCTTTGTAGAGAGATTGTCAATTTCCCTTTTCTGTTTTTCTATAGTCTCTTCAAGTTCTTGAAGAATGGAAATAAGTTCGATGTTTGATTCTTGTGTCTTCTTTAGCTGCATTGCCAAATTAGCATTTGATTCTTTGTGAAATTTTATCTCATCTTCCAATTCTGTCAGCATATTGTCCATATCTTTGGCCTGAAACTTCAAATTCTCGGTAGCAGTTGGTTGAACCTGTGATTCTTGAACCAAGACCTTCAGCTTTTCAATTTCCTGTTTCAAGCCATCACATTTAGCATGTGATTCTGAGACCTCCCCTTCAAGACTTGCCTGACGTGTTGATTGTTCCAATGATTCCTTCTGTAATTTCTCCAAATCAGTCTTTAACTTGCGTGCATTTTGTTCCCACATCCTAGCTTCAGCACGAAGCTCCTCAATTGTAGCTTCTGCAGCTTCCAGAAGATCTTTCGATGAACCAGCATTCCGAAATGGTGATGAGGTAATAGCACGTGGAACTCGATTGAAGTCTTCCCTCTGATTTTGAAGATGGCTTCCGGAACTTGAAACCTTTGAATTAAAGGACGACTGAGTTGACCGAGATGGATCATTAAAAGAATAGGAGCCATAAGGAGAACTACTTTGAGAACCGATTGAATCTTGTCTTCCAACCAGATTATTTGTTACCCCACTTGAGTAACTTAGAGGAGAATAATTTTCCCTGCCCAAGGAGCCTTCTACAGAGTCAAAGCTATTGCGAGAGGCTGATGGTGAGAAACTCATGTTCTGCAATTACAGTAAAAGAATTCATGAACCACATGAGTGCAAAAAAAAAGCTAATGAGAATGTTTCCAGTGGCAGTTAAACTACATGAGATTTGTATCACAGTAGTTGCAACTTTGCTTCACTCTTTATATGCTTTGAACTATCAAGAAAATAAAAATTTATGAAATTGCATAAACAAGTTGAGTGAGCTACAATCATGGATGCACATGGGAAGAACACGGATTTTGATGGTGCAGTTGTTTGTTAAGAGGAAATGGGAATGTTTATGTTACAGCTGAAGCACCTAGCTATGTAATAATAACCATAAATAAATAATTCTTAAACATACTAACAGTAAAACAAAAAACTGGTGAAATATGGGTCAAGAGCCCTTTGACGATGAAAAACATGTTTTAAGTAATGAGAAGTCTTCAGAGCCATGAAAATGTTACTGATAACTTCTAATTACAATGAGTAAAAGAAGAGATCACACATAAATCTCACAATTAAAAATGCCTTGTAGAAGATTGATCAACACCAGAGTACCAGCTTAGTATGAAAATTATTGTACAAGTCCTTAAGTTACAAACTTGAGTTGCAAAAGATCTCAATATAAACTAGAAGAAATGGTATGTAAAATCCATTTTCATCTCTTAGAAAAAGTTGATTAAAGGAATTACAGACATGAACATGATTGAAGCTGTGCTGGTATGCTAGTTTAAATACCAAACCTATAGAACTGTGAGAGCAAAGTGCCATACCGTGGTATATGGTTCTCCTGCTTGGGGTGTACCATCCAGATGGTTGCTAGATGAAGATCCAACACTCCTGGTGAATGTACCATCAGAAACATCCGATTTGTTTTCCAATTCATCATAGTCAACGTTCATGTCCTCCATATCTGAATTTGTGTCTTTCAACTGTTCATCCCTTTAAAAGGTGCAGCAACTCTTTCACAACCATTGAACACAAAGTTAAAACAGTATGAAGTTTCATATTGAACTGCAAACCTGAGTTTTTCTCTTGGTGTTAGGCACTGAACTTTAAGCTGCAAACCAGGAGCAAAATGTCTGTCAGAGATAGGCTTACAGTCAATAACCTCACGGCCTGAAAATAAAGTTTTTGTCGTTGACATATAGCTAAATATGTTCGCATACATTAGACAAAAGAAAAGAGCATAGAGACAGGATCACAGTTAAAATAATAATAATAATAAAGATTGAACTGATAAGTTTAAATTTGTAAAAATTACAAATTTTCATATCAAGAAGCACAGGACTTGTGTTCTCAACCCTTCTTGCACTAAGACATATAGGAGGGATCATATATAGTCTAATTTTTTGGAGGAAAATAGTAACTTTTGGACAATAGTAGAATGAGTCATTTTGAAGCTGACAACATGCGTGTACAAATATTTAAGTCAGGTGATAGGTGCATATATATTCTATGACTAACATATATCCTTACTTGCTGTTTTAAAATGCTTGGATAGTCTTTAAGTTTATTGGACCAACAGTTTAGACAAGTAAGAGTCCATTCATCAGTTTTGGGAGTGCAAAAGACTTGTGGAAAGTTTATTTGCTCATCTAGCATGTCTTATATTGCTCATGCTGTTAGTGTAGTAAGGTGGTTTACTCCCTAAGCATGTTAAATGCATACATTTTCAAGTATGAGAAATTGGAAATAACTATAGACAACTCACTTGTAAGGTTGTCCCACTGTTACATTTTTTCAATGGTAATGAAATAGGAACAGAACTCTTTGAAGTGATGTAGCTTGCTAAATTAACAGAAGCCTCTCCAAGGATGCCAGACCTAGATGATCCCTATAGAAATCATCATTTCAAGTTGACTGCGTCAGTTAATTCCACAAAACTCAACAAATAAAGCTTAGCACTAAAAATAACATAAACATCAGACCATTGCAACGACAAGTTTAAAGAGGCATTCTTCAACATGCTTTGAATCATCATCTCGAGGAATCCAAATAGACTCTGAGAACGTCTCAATCCATCTGCAATTTCCGTTTCGTACAGATGCTTTCCCTGACTTAGCCACAGTTTTACCTGTCTCCACCGAGATAATGGACACAACAAGCTTGTCCCATCCTTTTGGTACCTGCATTTGACAAATTACAAAACACAAAGTTGCTAAAAGATTTACTAACAAACAATGCACAGGAACATGACGTCTAAAACTTAATTATGAATTATTTCTTGTCAATTCTTTCACTTAATTTTCAGACGATAAATTTATAAGCAGTTATAACATAAACATAGCATGTTCGGTATAATCAACAAAAGTTTTCTTCCTCTCAAAACCTTAATTATTATCAATTAACTTACTTTTTATTTTATAACATTGATTAAACTTAAAGATTAATTTACTAACAAAAATAGTAATATAATAATGATAACAAACAATCTATCTTCCACCATTGCTGCTTCGGCTCGAACATTAAGTCAACCTGCGGTCAACGAATTATATACAAAACGTATAGATGGCTTTTTTTCGCAGTCTAGAAATAAATTTCAAAAACTTAACGCGCAATAAATATTCAAAAACTGTTTCCAGATTCAAAATATATATTGAAGAAAAGGAGAGACAACAAATTTCTTTCCGGACAAGCTTTCAGGACAAGAAAAACTGTTTCAGATTTTAAAAGGAAAAACAAATAGAAACGGTTTTTTCGTGTTCATGTTTTCAGCTAGTGTTAACGATTGTATTCGAAATCTGTTTCTCGAAAACATTTCAAAGCAGATGTCAATGCGTTGGTGAGAATAACATCAATGGAGAGACTAACGGACAATAACAAATATAAGGAACGAAGTCATGAATGAGAACAGAAATGGAGAAATTGTATGGAACCTGAAGAGCCTGAAAGTTAGAGAACTTGAAATCGAGTTTGTCTCCGAATTTATCAGACTTGTGTTTGTGTAATCTGAACATTGTTTGTTTCGTTGCTTGCACTTCGCCTCGCAGTTCCTTCTGCTTCTTGATTGGGATTTCGTGTGGAAATGAATTAAATCAAAACAAAACCAGAGCAAAAGGAGGCAGAGCAGTTTCACATGCTTTTAAGASAGAGAGAGCGAGGACTCTGTTTAGTGTTTACTTAAGAACGGAGATAAAGAGAGAACAAGAGCGTTAGCTGTTATTTGTTGCTTGGCGTTTGCTGATATGGTTCTATTCTATTGGATATCTTTGTTATTTGTTAATTTTCTATGCTTTGCAGTGCCCTTGTTTTATTGTATAGTTAATAATGACCCTCTCATTTCTATATTTTTATGATTATTTCCAAACTTTCTTCACAAAAATAAAAACGGAAAGAATCCATTTTGAATAATACTAATATTACAAATTTTTTTCTATATCAATTCATTAAACAAACACACGTGTCAACATATAAAAATAAAAATTATGATGCATATTCTAAGATCTAATATATTATTATCTAATAATATATTGTATCAAAAACAACTCTAAATAATAATTTTAGAATAAAAATAAATTTTTATAATGTAATGTAAGGATTGTAATTGATCGAATTATAAGCTGGTTACTCTCGAATATTCATTCTAATCCATTTTAAATTCTAATATAAATATTTTACAAGCAAGACAATAAAGTTGATATTCCACTGGCAAGTGGCCCACATCATGGCCCATCTTTTGGGTCGCTATTGCATGATGTAGGTGGATGTTTATGAGACAGAGTACCAAAATCGCAGTGCCCCATTAATTAAATTGCTGCATTCATTGATCCATCAATCCATTATTTTTGGCTGACCGAAGGAATCCACTTCAAGAATCAAACAACCCCACATGCAAGCTTTTCCCAATTTGAGTTGAGCAGGTAAACAAAACGAAAAAGCACTTCGGTTTGCAAATGATGACACGTGATCACATGCTGCCTCTTCTGGAATCATTTGAATGGAATTGTTAAAATATGATCACATACAAATTTAAGAGATTAAAGCTGAATTGCAGCTTTGCTATTTCAAAATATCAAAGGTGTTGTCAAAAGAGAGAGAAATTAATGGTAGATAATATATAAAGGTGAAGTTTACTTTTCATTAGTTAACTAGATGTTTGGTTTGAAGAATGATATAGGTGAAAGCAATGATTTTAAAGGTTTAGACGTCAAATAGGTTGTCATTTTTTTATGGATGATTGTCCATGGAGTAATTGAGGGGAAAGCTTTTATTCAAGCTTGTGACGACTTCAATTCAACAACCAAGAGAGCAGTTCAACACCATAGTGCAATGGAAGGGCGCCACTTTCTATATTTTGTGTTAGTGTCATTGAAGATTGTGAGAATAATCTGAGAAGTTTAAGAAGTGCCCATTTTGTTGGTGAAAGTAAACCAACTTCAACTGTAAAAACTGGTTCTATTATTTATGAATTTCCATTTCTTAATTCCTCAAAGCTAACTATTTAATATTAATTTTTATAAAAACGATTAAAAAATATTTTAATATTTCAGCTTATCACAAGTTGTTTCTGGTTGTTCATGTTCAAAAAAGATTTTAAAAGCACGAGGAAACAAATAAAATATACGGTGGTTGGAAGTAAATGAAGAAACGCAGATATTGCAGGAACAAAAAAAAAAGTATGGGGGTAATAAAATAAATACACCATAGATTGGACACCAATTTAAAATTTTTTCTAATCACTTTGCGGCGTTTCCTTTGTTAGGATTGACAAATGACACCTCGGATCGGCTACATTAATTTCACGCGTTAGAGTAGACCAAAAGTAAAATTCCTTCCTGTAACTGACACGTGGATACATCTCATTGGACGTATGACTTAACGTGGACGTAACGGTGAGGACCCACCGTAAACATTCATATGCACTTAGCGAGTAGCGTAAATTACACACTCGAGCAAGTAGGTGGCAAGCCTAATTAATAAAGCGTAATTGCTATTAGTGACATGTGAGAGTTATTTACAATTTAATCAGATGTTAAACTTAAAAGGATGAGCAGATTACTGTGTAACGTGAACTTTTGTAAACTTATTAATGAACCCAAGGCATTATTAATGAACCCAATGACGTAATGCCAACATCTCTACTCATCTATTTGGCTTACCACTATTATCCCTCTTTAATTAAATGTTAAATCTCATTTATTATGCTAAAAAGGAGTTCATGATCATTGTACGAAGATTAAAAAACAAAAAGTTTATAATAAGATGAACGTAACACGTATTATGTAACAATTTTGAGATGAATATAATTTATTATTCTCTATAAGAACTACACTAATTGCAAATTTACAATAATTAAGAATTATAGATGGATAATGATACTGAGCTAATGCTTTAATAGCGGCCAAAGATGGTATTTCAATTTACATCCGGACTACTTGGCAATGGTGAGAAAGAGTAGCCGCATTGATTGTCATACATTCTTCTGTCATTCTCCACGTCTGTGGTAAGGGCCATAATGCCATTTAATTTTTTGGTTGTTGTCTTGTCCACTTACTCGTTTTGGAGTCAATAAATGTTTGTAGTTCTAGGAGTAAGCCTGCCTTGGGACTCCAAAATCCAGTGTTCTTGTTGGGCCAAGCTTTACGTGCTGTTCAAAATAAACCCAGAGCTTGCTTACATGGCCCAATAACAGCCAAGAAGCCCAAGCCCAATGCAAATTCTTAGTTTAGGAAGATCATTGTATTTATATTGCAAATGAAGTACTCGCCTGGATAATCAGGTGCGGATTTCCAACGAAAATCGAAATCCCAACGTGCATTTCTCTATTGGAAATATTGACTATAATAAAAGTGTATAAATCCTAAAAGAAAAATAGAAATAAAAGAATCATATTTCTACTAAGAAATTAATAAGAATTGTATTTTTAATATACAATTTTACCTAGAAAGAAAGTGGATTTATATTTCAACTAAGAAAAGAAAACAAAAGAAAACTTAAAAAATTAAATAAAGTTACTTGGAAAACAGTATAAAGTGCCTCAAATTGTTAATAATTAATTAAGATTAGGACTTGAGGACCTATATAAAAGAGTTTAATTTCTTCGTTAGGGTAAATTCATCGCAATGAAGCGAGGTTGAGGATGCTTGGGTAGTGACTCCTTAACTTTAGATAAAATTCGTTTTTAAAGTTTATATGATTGTAATAATTTTTTATATAGGGGGAGTTTTCTTGTCTGTAACAGTATTGTGGTGATTGCATTATTCTCTATTTTATTTATTATTCTTGATATTATTATCTATTTTATTTATTTTTCTATTATTTTTTTATATTTTTACATAATGAGGGTTTTGGGTGTATTTAGAATTATTCTCTAAGGTTAATTAAGAGGTTCAAATTCTCAATATAAATTATTAAGAGAGAATTATAAAAATGACTCAAATTAAAGAAACGTCCATTAAAAATTTAGATGTTGTTATCACGATTGATATACGCGCAAATATATTTTTGTTGTTTGATTTTAGTGATGTAATCATTTTTCAAACACCCATTTAAATTTTAGTTTTTTTTTTCAAAGTTATTTTAAACTATTTAGGGTGCTTATTTAATAGTTATTTTAGTTCTGAATAGACGGGATGAAGCTCGCTAAAAAAATTCAAAGTTCGTACAATTTTCTTGCATAGAATTCCTAATACACGTGAGTAACTGAGTACCATGATATGCGGGTCAAATTCAAGTGTGGTTTGGTGTAGAAACGACGTTAAAGTTATGACATATTGAGGGGCCATTGTCAGATCATTGGCCAGGAGAGGGCGAGCAAGAGGCGGCAGCTTCCATTTTCTATGTACGCACTACTCGACGCTACTAAATTCGCTCGTGGCAATTGGCATCCTAGGCCAAAAGGTGCGCGCCCTGCCTAAGACGATGACCATCACCTATAGTTCAAAGCATTATTTACACTATCCTAGATTTAGCAATTGGAATAAAAAAATCACCAAAAGTTATATAAAATTCTATACAATGATTTCCTTTGATTGATGTGATATCATTTTTTAATAAAAAATAAAAAAAATTGATAAATAATTATGTAACTTTTCGGCATAACAGGGAAAACCCTGACAGCCAACTCTGAAAAATTGAAAGAACTTGTCCAGTCTTGTTAGACTAAAGAGATTCAAGTACAAAGAGGTGGATTTCGCCCTTTTTCTCCACTTTTCCTTAATTTTCTTTTAGATTTTCATTATTTTTCGTTTTAATTAATTATCTTTCGGCAATAAAGTAAACAATGCGTAACGTAGATGGTGCATGAGAATGAGAGAAGATACCTTGTGTTTGACGGAACCAGATTAATTATTATTAGAATAATTAAAGTAAGTTTATTTGCTAATAACAGCTTTAACATTCCAATTTTGTTTTTGGACGGTAGACCGTCTTTTTATCCATTTGATCTTCGCTTTGCCCGTTTCAAGATCGCCTCCTACTCACTACTTACAAATAAAACAACCAAAAATTAAGTAAAAATATGTATCTTTTAATTTATAATTAAACAACCGATAACCATTTATTTTAATTTCTTTTATATTTTTATAGAATGAATCATAAAAAAGGACAAAAACTAAGGTGTTCATTTGAAAAATAATTCAGGGACATTAAAAATTTAAATATCATAACTACATTTGATATACTGACAATTCAACATTTTAATTTTTTGTTATCGATTTTTAAAGTTTGATAATCAATAGATCTGTTTGGATGTATCGACTCTCGAGTACTAGAGACTGACAACAAAAAACACGTACCGATTGTTTAGTATTAAAGATCAACACACAAAAAATGTGGAGTACTATAGAT